>CAUOFW020002810.1:0-43508 GCA_963454935.2 Ilex paraguariensis
ATATCTTGTCTCTGCGTCCAGGAGCGCCTTGCCTTATATAATAATCGGCTTCTGGCGGTGCTCATGCTCACGATAAGTACCCCGCTTACCGCAAACTCAGAATACTGCCAGGTACAAGAACAACATCTCCCCCTGGATGGGGACGGATAAGGTTGGAAGAGTCCTTAGGTATTTCTTGATTCCAGCCAGGGCGTCCTCGCACCCCCCGGCTCCACATGTTCTTCCCAGCACTCTTGATTGCTCCGAAAAAGGGTTTGCATTTGTCCGAGGAGCGTGAGACGAAACGGTTAAGTGCAGCCAGCATCCCTGTGAGTTTCTGGACTTCTCGGACAGTGCGGGGGCTCCGGATGTCCAGGATCGCTTGAATCTGATCTGGGTTGGCTTCGATTCCTCGTTGACTACCAGGTATCCGAGGAATTTACCTGATTCCACTCCGAAAACGCACTTTGCCGCATTCAGCTTCAGCCCATACTCCCTGAGGGTGGAGAAGGTATCCGCAAATCTGTCAGATGATCACAACTCCGTTTGCTCTTCACCAGCATATCGTCTATGTAGACCTCCATGGTGTTGCCGATCTGCTTTTTGAACATCCGATTCATCAGTCTTTGGTATGTTGCCCCGGGTTCTTTAGTCCAAACGGCATCACTTTGTAACAGTAAACTCCCTTCGGAGTGATAAACGCCGTCTTTTCCTGATCCGGGGGATAGAGAGGGATCTGATGATATCCTGCTCGGGCATCCAGGAAGTCCATTCGTTCATATCCGGCAGTGGCATCTACCAGCTGGTCCACCTTTGGCAGGGGGTAGTCGTCCTTGGGACATGCCTTGTTTAGATCTGTAAAGTCTACGCAGACACGCCATTTCCCCCCTTTCTTCTTTGCGCATACCGTATTAGACAGCCATTCTGGGAACTGTATCTCTCGAATGGCGTCGGCCTTCAGGAGTTTGTCGATTTTCTCGTTGACCGCGCTGGTGTGATGCGGGCCATGCGTCGTGGCCTCTGTTTGACTGGCTTGTGCGACGGGTCAACATGCAGCCTGTGTGTGATTATCTCGGGGTCTACCCCCGTCATTTCCATCTCGTTCCACGCGAACACGTCTGTATTTCCCCTTAGGAACTCGATCATCTCCTCCTGTTCGGCTGTGGGCATCGAGGTCCCAACTAAGAAATACCTCTCTTCTTCTCCCTCTACCAAGGGCACCTTCCGGAGGTCTTCTACCGACCGCTCAGTTGGGTCTATCTGGGGGTCATCCATTCCTGGACGCCCGGACTGTAATTGCTATTTTTCCATAATCTCTTCCGGTGCTCGCCCCTTCTCCTGGCTGAACGCCCCGGCTCGAACGGCTGAATAAAAACAATTTTTCGCGGACGCTTGGTCCCCCCGGATCTCCATGATACCCTCTGGCGTGGCGAATTTTAATTCTGGTGGAAAGTGGAGTGCACCGCTCCCAACGCATAGCCATGTTCGCCCCATAATTACGTTGTAGGGAGAGTCCGTATCGATCACGACAAACTCGGTGTTGATGACGAAAGGGACCTGTGACAACTGGCAATGTGATTTTCCCCACGGGCAGGGCGAACGAGCCGTTGAATCCGATGAGGGGTGTCCTGACTTTGGTGAGGTCTTTGAGGCCAAGACCCATCCGTTTTAAAGTTTCGGAGTACATCACTTCCGAGGAACTTCCAGAGTCTATCAAAACCTTTTGACGTCGAATTTTCCTATCCTTAGGGTCAAGACAAGGGCGTCGTTATGAGGAGTCACTACGCCTGTCAAATCCGCGTCGGAGAATGTAATGTCAAGCTCACCCGTCCTGGCCCTTTTACTAGGTGGCCCTACATCAACCTCGGCTACCTTTCTCGTAAAAGCTACCCTTTGAGGTCGGACTCGAGTTCTTTGGACGTGGGGCGATCCAGGGGACATATATGGATGACATCTATGATGTTGTCCGGCTCCTCGGTCGGGGCAAGGGCTTGTCTCTCTTCTGGCCTGGGCTCTATGTACTCTTTCAAATATCCGTCTCGGACCAATCTTTCCAAGAACGATTTGAACACCCTGCAGCTTTCGGTGCGATGCCCGAAATCCCGGTGATAGGAACACCTAACCTTTTGATCACGGGTGGAGGGGTCGCTCTGCATCTTGGGCGGCCATTTGAAGAACGGCTCGTGCTTGATTTTATGGAGCAGCTTGAAGATGGGTTCCTTGAACACAGTGTGAATTCCTTTGGACGGACCCCCTGGAGGGGGTAGCAATCCCTTTCGGGGAATATCTTCCCGCTCCTTCTCTTTTCTCTTAGATTGGAGGGCTCGGCCTTTGCTGCTTCCCATCTCGTCCTCAACCCTCGAGTATTTGTTTATCCGGGCCATTAGTTCCCCCATATCCGAGGGAGTCTTCTTGGTCAGGGATCGGTACAGGTCCGTGTCCCTTGCCAAGCCGAGCCGAAAGATGCTGCTGCCATGACCTCCGAGCAGCCTTCTACCTCATTAACCTCTTCCCAGTATCGGATGGCGTACTGGCGAAGAGTCTCGGATTCCCTCCGTCTGAGGGTCAGCAATGATCCAATGTCTTTGGGGCGCTTACTCCCCGTAATGAATCGAGCCAGGAACTGCTTCGTCAATTCCTTCCATGACCCAATACTGTTGGGGGGAAGCGCCTCGAACCACTTCATCGCAGAGTCCCCCAAGCTCATAGGAAACACTCGGCAGAGAAACCGTTGGTCCGAATGATAGAGGGACATCATCTGCTTGTATTGCCTGACATGGGCTTCGGGATCGGACCGCCCGTCATAAGTTTTGAACCGCGGCACGACAAACTTTCTTGAAACCTCCATCTCACCGATCTCCCTCGTAAAGGGTGTTTGTATGACTTCGTCCTCGGCCTCATCCTGGACAGCCTTACCCTTTCTCCTGGAGTCTAACCGGGCTCTGAGATCAATTTTTCCTGACGGGATGCCTTCTGAAGTCCTTGAGTTCATCGGTAAGCCCCTCATTTCCTGGGCGTCGTGTGGATTGGGTTGAGTCCTCCTCGGATTCATCTCCCTTCCTCCGTCTAGACAAACCTCGCCGGAGGTCGTCCAGGGCCAATGGCCTTGCTTTCCTTGAATGGTTGTCATGATGATGCTCGCCGGCTCTGGGTCGCTTTGGGGCCCTAGAGCTTTCTGCTTTGTTGTTTAGGTGGTTTCTTAGATCCTTCGTTTCCGCCTCCCGGGCGGGAAGCCCACGAGAAAGGAATGAATCCCTCGATCCTTCGCCAGAGGCGGCAAACTCGTTGAGCCGGCTTAGGACGTTTACATTGTCCTTTTCCAGCTGTCGTAATCTATTGCCGAACTTTTCTTCAATCACCTCCGCCAGCTGACGAGCCAAGGGGGCTGATCCCTGACCTGATTCCCATACTGGTTTGAGGGGTAACCCCTCTTGACCGAGTAGAGGCACTTTTATTCATATCGGTGTGATCCCTTCCTCCGTGATGACAGGGAGCTTGTAACTCGAGACTCCTTTGGTGGGGACCTTTCCCTTTCTGTCGAGTGTTCACCATGGTCACTGTTCTTTATAGAGAAAAAACTAGGAAAACTAGTCGTTTCCCACAGACGGCGCCAGATTGTGCGTGCAAGATCCTGCACAATATAAAAAACGAGAACAGATCTCTCCCTTGGTGAACTCGAGTGAGCCAGTTGAGTGACCAACCACGCTGCTTGGAACAGCCTGCGAGGTCCGGTGGTAACCTGGAACGGCAACGGGAGACCCTGGGGGAGCGGAAGAACGATCTAGTAAGGCTGAAAGAGGTTCCTGGAACAAAGAAGAACAAGTTAGAAGGGCGCCGGAGTGTTTTCCGGCGTATCCCCTCCGACGATCTAGTCAGTCTTTGAGAAAGAGAGAGGAAGGAGAAAACACTGAGTGTGTATTGTAGTAAAGAGTTTTTGTTGCATACCCGTCTTGCCTTTTGCAAGGAGTATTTATACCTCAAAAGCTCATGATTGCTGTCAGTGTAGTCAGTAGGTGATCATTAGGTACAGGCAGTGTGCGCACTGATTCTGATGAGGAATGTCTTCTCTTCTTAACTGCTCGGGGTCCCGAGCAATCAATGCTGGGTCATCGGGATGCCGACGGTACAATGTACTCCTCTCGGGGAGGATGCAATAAATGCTCTGTATTAGGAGCATTTATTGCATTTCATTTCCGAACCTTACCGCATTGAATGCGGTCTCATCAAGGGAATGGTATAATTAATCGTTTGCTTTCCCAAGTCGCGTGTCAGCAACGGCATGCGGTTTCTCTGTCTTCGATGTGATATCATACGCCACGCGTCCATCCCCATTGGCTGTGGCCCCTGCATTCCAGTACGTTCTGACACTAATTGTGTAAGACGAGGTCATGATGAATAGCCTAGACTAGCCTAGGCTAATGACCTGTACGTCAATAGCTTATCCTGGAGTAGAGGAAGCGTCCAGGACGGGGTACCTCTCGGCACCGAGGAAAGGCTCATCTCGGAACCGAGGGAGGTATACCGACCGAGGTACCATATCAGACCGAGGTTACGTCTTGGTTGTAACTCGTACTGAATGCCATGATCCTATATGACGAGTACCTCGGGGGCGAGGACCTTTATGCGCCGATGGTGCTTGATCTTAGTAACAGTGTTTTGGTAAATACCGAGGACAAGTGTCTTCATCATGAGTATTTCAGAAAAGTCCCATCACATAGATCACTAAGTGTGAACTATGCGAAGAGCGTGAACTCATGTGCTAAATCATTGAGATTAATCTTCTCAATGATCAATTCATGTTTGACCTCTTCTCATCAATAAGGTATGAATCTGATTTGCACTTGGTTATATCCAAATTTTAATGGAATTTGATTGTTTTTGTTCACTAATTTTGGATTTTAAGTTTGGTTTTCTTGATCAATTTCTCTGCTCGATCATCACTGTCGCTCTCAATTTTTTCATCCTACGTCCTGGTGGTGATCATCACTGTCGCTCTCAATTTTGCATCCTAGGTGTGATTTCTTGCCTTTGAACACTATCTTACGGTTGTGTGTATTATAATTTAGATTTTGATCACTTTCCATGGAATGTTTCCGACGGTGGATTTTTGTTAACTTTTTCTTATTTTGTTTTGGCACAATTGCTTCTTCACTTTGTCACTCTGCCTGATTGCAACGGTTCATGTATTTTCCCATCCTAACTGTGTTCAAGTGTTAATTGGAAATAAGGATTGCATTTGCTTGTGAGCCTTGTGATTGTTAATTAACATGTTAAGTTGATAAGCACTAGAAATGAAAAGGAAAAACCTTCCCCTTGTCTGTGTGCTAAAGTGAAAAATGTTTAATTAGTTTTCATAGGGCAAAAGTTCACATGTGGATCATTTGTGATTGACTGGTGTTTTTTTTTTTGGCTTACAAACTTCAACAAGTTCTTTTTTTTTTTTTTTCGGGAAGCTTCCGCTCTCCAATTGAGGTTCAATATAAGGGCTACTAGTTTAGGATCTCAAATATAGGGGTGTTCTGTTCTTAATCAATCATTATATTTGAATCTGATCAAGCGTGGGTTTGTTTTATTCTATCTACTGTGTGTTCATAATTGTGCCCAATGATTACTGATTGGGCAAGTTTTTTTTTTATAATTGTGCTTACTTGCTTTCACTTTTTTTACAATTAAAATGTGCGGCCACAAAATCATAAATTCAATAATAAATTCAAACTCAGTACGATAAATTCTGTAATAAATTCAATCATTGACTATAGTTACTAAATCAAAATGATCACTCAATTAGGATCCTAATAATTGCTGACATTTCAAATTCTAGTTGTTGATTTACATCGGCGAAGGCTTGATTATAGTCAGTTACCTTGAATCATCCTAATCTTCTTCTTGAAGCTTTGAAATCAGATAAAATCATATAGACAACAATCGCCTGCATAGTATATTGTCTGTGCGTGTGTTCGCAAGAGAGAGAGAGAGAGAGAGAGAGAGTATGAGGCTCAAATTTTATGTTAATCGACTGTCTGAACTATCTCAAACAGTTCTCATCTTCTACAAGTAAATCTCATTTTCCTTCCAATCATGTTTTTTCAATTTTTCATTCGTTTACTGATTCTATTGCTTCTACTGGTTTTTTTTTTATTAATTTTGTTTGAATCTGCCTCAATGTCCTAAATTTCTGGTGTATGTTATTTCTACCAGTATTATTTAGTTTGTATATAGTACCTTAAATTGACACGTTTTTGGTATTTGTGAAGGATTAATGGAGTAGATTTCGAGATAAAAGTAGACCTATCCAAACACCATCATTTATCTCTTGAATTTAAAGGTGCATTTTCCAATAATATTTATTGTAAATCTGTCTGATTAATATGGTGATAAGATATTGAGGTTCTAAATTAAACCTGGCTTAGATTTGGGTGAGTTTTTTTTTTCTTTTGGGGTTTCACGGGTTTTGGGGGGTTTTAGTTTGCTTGGGGTCTAGTGTTTTTGATTGGATTTTGTTATAGAATTTTTGAATCTGGTAATTGCATTATTTGCTATTATAGTTTTTTTTTTCTTTTCTTGCTTTTCTGTTATGCTGCTTTTACATGAATTATAGTATTATGGACCAATTCTTGTTGCTATGAATTGTTCTATCAATAATTTCTTTGCTTAAAACCTAACGTGTATATTTCATGAACGAAGGATGAATGTGTTGCATATTTCCTTTACCTATAGTTCCTTTCAGAAATAAACCCCATGACACAAGTGACGGCGATCGTTGATGGAAGATTTAAGTTGTTTGAGGGGTAATTAAAGATTTAAGGGGTTCGTAGCTATCAATTAGATGTGTTATGTATGTAATGTTCTTCTTTGCTTCTTTTTTTTTTTGGTTGATTTGAACTTAACCATTTGACATTCATTATCATGGGCTTCTCAATCAGTGTTTTGATTAAAAAATAATGTGTTTCTTGATCTTCTTGTAGCAGTGAGGCCATTGGAGATCGACCTTGAGCACCGTTATTTCTTGTAATACTGCCTGACATGATTCAAGTACGTTTTGTTTTTTGAGTGATCAGTTATTCAATATTAGTTTGCTTTCATCTTTAAATGCATATTGATGGGAAAGCCAAAATTAATGGCTGGCAATTCTAATCCTCATGGCTCAGCATTTAAAGTATGTTATACTTTTTTTGCTTCTTGTTATCTTGATTTTATTTTTGTAACTCAAGTATTTTAACGATGGGTAAATTTTTGTAAGGTACAAATTAATGGAAGCTCTAAAACAGCTTTAGAAAGCTCATCTCCAAAAACTAAAGACGAAAGATTCAATAATCTATCAAAATATATATATATATATATATAATGAGACTTGAGACCTTAAGATGAATTGTTATGCATTCTTATTCTTAATATTGAGGCATTGTACACATACAATTTAATGATATTAATATCATAATTTTATTTTCACGTGATTTGATTTGAAAATTATATATTTGAAACTGAGTGCTTATCGATTTCTTGAACTATAACAGGTATGTGAAATTGGGAAACATTCAAAATAACTTCTTTCAAATATTCAATAGGTTTTTGTTGTTCATTTTTTATGATGCACAAATTGATTTCGTGCAAGATCAACAGTCAAGAATATGAACAGAGGCAATCAATGAGCAATAAATAGACAATTAATGGTAAAGTAGTAGATAAAGAGCTAACACAGAAATTTATAGTGGTTCGGTCCAGGTGACCTGCTCCACTCTCGTAAACGGTAGTGGTGGCCTGAGTCTATTAATGAGTGAAATCGCCAGAGAGAGTATTCTCCAAGAGGAGTATTACAGTGCTTAGAGAAGGAGATATGAGTGTGTATAAGGGAAGGTGTAGAGGTTTCAGAGGCGTGCCCTCAATATTGAGAGGACATACATTATATAGTTAGGGTGAGGCGGTGACGTGAGTGAGAAGTCTTCCACAATTTTGGTAAATACAATCTTAGTAGGATTATGTCTTCGTATCCCGACATTCTCTCGCTCGTGTCCCTATTCCGTTAGAGAATGATCTTGATCTTGAGATTGGACCTGGACTTGGGGCTTGATTTGGATTAGTCTTGGATTTGCATTAGAGTGAAGAGGGCGAATGAGAGGGCTAAGGGGCAGCCTTGGGCAGCACTTGGCTTGGGCTCCACTTGACTCCTTCTTGATTTGTGAGTAAGTCCAATTCCTTTTAGGCTCCAGTGATTGAGACTCTTTTTGATGGGTTGACCCATCTTTGATTGGGCTTCCTTTTGAGCTTTCTCGATTTATTTTAATTGGATTTGGCCCAGTCAATTTCGAAGTCATCATTTGCCCCCATGCCCCGAGCCTCTGATTTTTTTCGAGAGGAAGGGGTCGGGGGCATGTGCTTTTTTTCATCCGAGTGAGTTGAAATTTTTCTTGCTTCCCACGGTATCTTTTCATCCTTGGGGATTCACTGAATTTTTTGATATCTAATTTTTTTTTTTTAGGCGTTGGGCCTTGCTTCTTCTCTTTTTTTTTTGCTTGGCTTGGTTGGGCGCCGCCTTTTGCTTCTCTTTCTTTTTTCTTTCTTTTTTCTTTTTTTTTTTCTTGGCCTGAGTGCTGCCTGCTGCTTCCGTGCTTTTTCTCCTTTTTTTTTTCTTTTCTCTCTTTTTCCTTGGCCTGGACGACACTTGCTACTTCCTCTTCTTCTCTTTTTTTTTTCTTCTTCTTTTTTTCTTGGCCTGGGTGCCACCTGCTGCTTCCTTGCTTTTTCTACCTTTTTTTTTTCCTTCTTCCTTGGCTTAAGCGATGCCTATTGCTTCCTCTTCTTCTCTCTTTTTTTTTTTAAAAAGGGTGTCCCTCCAAGCTTCTTCATTGAGCTTCTCCAAGAAGTTAACTCATCAAGCTTTCTCAAGAAGCTTTGTCAAGGCTTCCTCAAGAAGTCATTCCTTCTCTATTTAAAGACTTCTCCAAAATTTACTGTTTAACTCATCTTCTTCCAGTCCTCAAGGTATGCTTCCAATATTATTTTTTTTTTACTCTTGTGTTGACATAATTATTTTCTTTAGCAACGACCTGAATTTGCTTTTGTCGGTTGTTCATTAAGGTGAAAAGGAGACTGCTGGGGACCCTGAAGGAGGCCCTTCTGCCAAAGGTGACAATGATTTAAAGGTAACCTCCATTCTTAGCTCCTTTCATAGTGATACAGACATTGTAGCCATAGTCTCCTTTTACCGCATTCCACCCTCTGTGACGTGTCTCGTGCTAAGCCCGATGACCCAGCGTGCTGCGACTCTTTAGATGAGATTATCCTTTATGAGGGCATGCTGGGGGCCGGCCTAAGGCTCCCGATTCCTGGTCCCATATGTCGGGTTCTGAGTCACCTATCGTTGGTTCCTGGGAAATTGGCCCCGAATGGTTGGCGGGTGATGATTGCATTCTTTGCATTGTGGGGGTTGGTGCATGACATTACTATTCCTCCACCCTTTAAGGAATTCTTGAGCACCTACATACTTTGGAAAACCCCGTTCCTCATCGAGGGTGGTACCACTTCTCTCCGAGATCTGGCAAGTTTATCACCGGGCTCACGTCTAATCTTCACAAGTGGAAGAGAAATTGTTTCTTTGCTGGCGACGAGTGGCCTTCCGAGTCTGATCGCGGTGTGGTGCCTACCCAATGACATGTAGCTTCAAAAATCAAGTTGGGTAAGAACTTTTACCTTTAGCTTCTATCTTTACTCATCACATATTTAATCTTAAAATGTTACTGTCTTCTTGTAGCTGCGTGGACTATGTCTGCGGATCATAAGAGGATGCTCCAGATGGTACATGACAATCCATTTAGGGAGTTTTAAGAGATTATGTCGGTAGCCAGTGTTTCTATGGCTCTTTTAAGGCAAAGGAAGAAGGTATGTGGTTTCCATAGTGATACTCTTGAAAATACCATATTACAGGCTTTCTGACTTACATTGGATTTGCAGGTACCCCCCTTGATAGGTTGTTGGTGGAGTCTTTATGTGCTTCGAGGGTGGTGACTTCTCCTCATCCCCCTTCAAAGAGGGCGAGGACTATGAAGAACAGTTTAGGCTTGAGCGGCAGGCACTAGAGGATGCCGCAGAGCTTGCACAACAAGCACGAAAGGATGCCGAGAAACAATTGAGGCTCGAGCGGTAGGCACAAAAGGATGCTGTCGAGGAGTTGAGGCTGGCTCACAAGAGGGTTGCTCAACTTGAAGCTGATCTTTACGTGGTACTTGAGAGAGCTACTGGGGCAGAGGCTCAGAGGGATGCCACTGAGAGGGCCAGGGCCAGTGCCTTTGTTAATGGCTATGATGAGTTCAAGAGGAAGGTCTCAGCAGCATTCCCTGCTTATGATTTTTCTAACTTTCCCTTGAGGCCCTTGAGACTGATGATGAGGGTGACTATGTGAGTGGAGGCAGTAAAAGTCATTAGGAGTGTGGCTCTTTTGTGTTTTTTGTTCTGTTGACAAACTGTCTATCTTTTTATAAAATGCCCATAGACTTGAATGAAATGCGATTTTTTTGAGAAAATATTGAGAAATTTTATTTCATTACTTAGAGTAAATGTTTGAAGAAAAACTGATCAAGATAGAAAATTGACAAAAATAAAAAGGTAAACAGTCTAAATAATGACCATGAAGCTAACCTACTACCCCCAGTTACTGGCAATATTTCTTTAGATGCTCAGTATTCCATGGATGAGTCAGGGCCTTTCTTTCAAAAGTTTGGACTCTGTACATACTTGACCTTATTTCCTCTATGACCGTGTAGGGTCCTTCCCAGTTAAGTCCCAACTTTTCTTTCCGGAAGTCTTTGATAGACAGGATGACCTTTTAGAGGATCAGGTCCCTGGGTAAAAAGGCACGAGACTTCATCCTCAAGTTATAGTACTTGCTCATGCGACGCTTGTACTCTGCATTCCTGAGCATGACTATCTCCCTCCCTTCCTTTACCAAGTCGAGGTTGATGCGGAAGCCTTCTTCATTAGTGGTAGGGTCATGGTGTTGAACCCTAAGGGAGTGTTCCCCGATTTCAATAGGTATCACTGCCTCTATCCTATAGGCTAGGGAGAAGGGTGTCTCGCCCGTAGGACTCCTTGGTGTCGTCCGATAGACCCATAGTACTCCTGGAAGTTCATCTACCCACTTCCCTTTTGCAATCTCTAGCCTGGCTTTCAAGTTATGAAGTATGGTCCTGACAGTGACCTCTATTTGCCCGTTCGCCTGTGGATGGGCGGGGCTGGAGTGGGACTGCTTGATCTAGAGGTCTGCACATAAGCTGTTTAGGAGTTTTGTTGTCAAATTGTTTGGCGTTGTCACTTATAATGGCATGCAATATTTCGAAACGACAGATTATATTCTATACAAAGTCCTTTACCTTCTAGTCTGTGATTCTGGCTAAGGCTTCATCTTCTGCCAACTTGGTGATGTAGTCGATGGCTATGACTACAAACTTCCATTGGCCTTGACTCACAGGGAGGGGACCTAGAATGTCGATCCCCCACATGGGAAGGGCCATGGGCTCTGAATAGTGGTGAGCTCTTTGGTGGTTGTCTGAGCACGATCACAAAATGATGACATTTGTCACATCTCCTGAGAAAGTCTCAGGTGTCTCAGATCATGGTGGGTCAATAGTATCGCTGTCTAACTGCCTTATGGGCCAATGCACGCCCTGCTGAATGATTTTTGCATACTCCTTCATGTATCTCTCTCATAGCGTAGTCAGCTTCTTCGGGGGTGAGACAACGGAGCAGTGGTAGAGAATGACTTTTTTTATAAAAGGTGTTTTGTAGGATAACATACCTAGATGATCGCAACCTTAGCTTTCGGGCTTCCATTGGGTTGTCTGGGACATTACCCTCTTGTAAGTAGGCTCGGATGAGAGTCATCCAGTTGGATTCCGTTGATGTGTAATGGACATCGCCTTTTTCTATCTTGGAGATGCTAGGCTCATACTGGTAACCTGTCAGCACCGGGCCCATCAGTAGGTTGGTAGAGGCGAACTTGGCGAGGGCATCCACCATGGCGTTCTTCTCTCAAGTCACATGGTGGATTTGGAAGCAAACGAACTTAGTGAGTAGGGCTTGGACCATCGAGAGGTACTCTTGCATCCTTTCTTCCTTCACTTCAAACTCTTCCCTCACCTAGTTGACTATGACCTGAGAGTTACTATAGGCAATGAGGTTAAGGGCTTTCATATCCAATGCCAGTTTTAAGCCTGAAATGAAGGCCTCATACTTAACCTGATTATTTGATGTTGCAAAGTGGAGGGAGATGACATACTTTAGGAGATTACCATGAGGGCTGATCAGTACTAGTCCAGCTCCACCATCTTCGCTGGTGGAGGACCCATCTACGTAAAGCTTCCAAAATGGCATAGTTGGTGATGGAGGTGACGCCTGGAGAGAGAAGTTAGTAGAATATAATGAGGGCTGAGAAGGCAAAGCCCTAGGCAGGCTGGGTGGCGCCCAGGGCTGCCTCCTGCTCCTTCTCCGGGTCGGGGACTTTGTCTTGGGCAACATCTAGAGTGGTCTCTTAGAGGGTGGAGTTAGTGTGCACTATGTAGATGGGCGCAAGGGCGCTTGGTGCTTCCTCTTACAATTCTTGTGGTGGTGTAGTCTCGGCCACAAAGTTCACAAGTGCATATGCTTTGATGGCAACCCTCGACAGATACTACACATCGAATTCGCTCAACTCCACAGCACATTTGAGCAGTCTGCCGGAGACATCAGGTTTTCCCAATATTCTCTTGAGTGGCTGATCTATGACAACTACGATGGTGTGGCTTTGAAGGTAATGGCGCAGATGCCTGGCGGCAGTGACAAGGGCAAGAGCTAACTTCTATAGTTCTGAGTACTTCACCTTCGCCCCTCGAAATGCGCTGCTTACATAGTATACTAGCTTTTGGATGCCTCTATCCTCTCTGATGAGGACAGAGCTTACAGCAGAGGGGGAAGAGGAGAGGTAAAGGTAGAGAGTTTCTCTTAATTCGGCGTGGCAGAGCAGTGGCGGTGTGGCGAGGTAGGCCTTGAGCTTCTGGAAAGCCTCCTCTGTGTCTGGGCCTCATTGGAAAGACCTGCGAAGAATCTTAAAAAAGGGTAGGCATTTATCTACGGATTTAGAAACAAACTTGTTGAGGGCTGCTGAACTTTTTTTGTTGAAGTGGGGGACCTTATCTCTAAGACGGCTTTGATTTTGTTTAGGTTGGCTTCAATACCCTTTTTATGGACCATGAAGCCTAAGAACTTCCTTGAGCTGACATCGAAGGCACACTTTTCAGGATTCAACTTCATCATATAGGCTCTCAACACGTCGAAGGTCTCCTACAGGTGGGTTACATGATCAATGACTGCTACACTCTTCACCAACATGTTGTTGACATAGACTTTCATTGTCTTCCCAATTGGGCCTCGAACATCCTGTTGACTAGACGCTAATATATGGCTCCGGCATTCTTGAGTCCAAAAGACATCACTCTGTAACAGTAAGTGTCTCTCGGGGTGATGAACGAGGTCTTCTCCTGATCTAGAGGGAACACGCTGATCTAGTTATACTCGGAGTAGGCGTCCAGGAAACTTAGGAGCTCGTGTCTAGCGGTGGCGTCGATAGAAAGGTCGATGCGTGGGAGAGGATATCTATCTTTGGGCAGGCTTTGTTGAGCTCTGTGAAGTCTACGTGGAGGTGCCACTTTTCATTGGCCTTTGTCACCATAACCACATTGGATAGCCAGTCTGGGTAGGCTACCTCCCTCACTGACCTATTCATCAGCAGCTTGTCTACCTCGTTCTCCATGGCTTTTCCCCTCTCAGTGCTCACACTATTCAACTTCTGGAAGGCAGACTTGTATTTGGGGTCAACATTGAGTCGGTGGGAGGCCACCTCAAGGTCGATGCCCTCCAAGTCTTCATGGGATCAGGCAAAGACGTCTATGTTCTGCTTGAGTCTACCAAGGCAGATGCTTGCTCTTGGAAAAGTGAGGAGCCTATGTAGACCTTCCTTCCGGAAGGCTGTCGTCCACTAATACTAGCTGAAGTTCTTCTGCAGGTTCACCCCTTTCCAAGGTACTGTCGTCTCTGTGATCAAGGACTTTGACTTGGAGAGTCTCATGTAGTCTTCTGGCCCTCATAGAGGTCATATAACACTCTCTGGCTGAGACCTAATCTCCTCAATCCCACTGGAGGTTGGGAAAAAAAGGAGAAGGTGGTAGCTTGACGGCACTGCCTATAGGGCATTGAGGGCTGGTCGTCCAAGAATTATATTATATGCAAACGGGCAATTAAGTACAAGAAAATTTACCATAACAGTGGAGCTCCTGGGTGCATCTCCTGTTGTGATGGGTAGGGTGATAGATCCTAAGGGATGTACTCTCTCTCCTGAGAATCCAACTAAGGGAGTCTTGACTGGTTGTAGTCGCTTTCTACCGAGGTGAAGGCTGTCTTAGGCTGTGACAAACAGAATGTAGGCGGAGCTGCCACTGTCGAATAAGACTCTCCTGACTTGATAGTTGGCCACCATCAAGGTTAAGACTAAAGGGTCGTCATGTGGGACCTAGACCCCTTCAAGGTCTTTGTCTGAGAAGGTGATGACCTCCTCCTCTCCATGTCGGGGTGTCTTCATTGGGCGAGAGTTATGAGAATATGTCTGTCTAGCTCTACGGGCATGCGCCTTCCTGGCGGAGTTAGAGTCACCTCTTCCTCCCAACCCTCTGGCGATGGTCTGAATATCGTCGAGGGGCTGCTGGCACTCTCGTTCTTTGTGCAGAGGAGTTGGTCTTTGACCAGCCACATACTGTCTAAGTTGACTCCGCTGGATAAGTTCATCAATCTACTTCTTTAGTTGGAAGCAGTCGTTTGTGTCATGTCCATGATCGCATGGAAGTGGCAATACTTGCTGGGGTTTCGATGTTTCGGGTCAGACTTCATCTTTTCGGGCCAACAGATTGTGGGGTCATCTTGTATTTGGAATAGTATGTGCTCCACTAAGGCATTAAGTGGAGTGAATGGTTGTCGGTCTCTTGGGGGCAGTGGTCCGAGATGGTCTTTCATGGAGACCCTTTCGACTTTCTTTCTCTTGTTCTCGGTCTCCCTTCTATCTTCTCGGTTATCCTTCCTTTTCTCTCCCCCTCGAGAGGACTCACCTCTACGAGCTTTGGTGACGTCCTCAGCATTCATGTATTTCTGTGCCCTGGACAACAGCTCAGACATGCTGGAGGACAGCTTCTTGAGGACTGAGAACATGAAGCTAGAGGTGCGGAGTCCGGCAATAAAGACGGCTAGAGCTACCTTCTCATCTGGCTCCTTAACCTTAGAATCTCCTCATTGAAGCAGACAAGATAGTCTCTGAGGCTTTCATCCCTGTCCTACTTTATGGTGAGTAGGTGGGTCATTGGTTTCTGATGTCGACGTCCCCCAATGAAGTGGGAGACGAAAGACCTACTCAGCTCTGCGAATGAGAAAATGGTAGAGGGCCTGAGCTTGAAAAACCACTAGTGGGCAGACCCCTTCAAGGTGGTAGGGAAGGCTCTGCCCATAATCTCCTTGAACAGGTCCTTGATGCCATCAAAGATCTCAATGTTAGGCATCTTGAACTTCGAAGGTAGAGGATAATTGACAATATCAGCAATAAAAGGCGTATCAGTGCATCTTACCAAGTTATCCACGGTTTCAGGCACCTGTGCCTTGATGGCGTTGAGGGTGTCACCAAGTTAGTTTTGCACCTCCCTAATCTTCTCATCCCAGTTATTGGGGATATCCTCAGTCAGGTGATGGTATTGGATTTCATGGTTCTCGCATTGACTTTCTCTTTCGTTGTTCTCTTGCACCGGTTCATAAGGGGAAACTTGTGAACTCCCCGCGCACTGTGGAGGGACGGTTGGGCGAGGGGCACCCTGGTCTTGTTCTGGAGTGTTCTGGTGAAAGGCCCCGTGGTGGGGGAATACCTGGGGCCTAGAAAAGACAGGCTGTTACTCATCTCCTATTGGAAAGAGTGGGGCTTCTCCCACAGGAGGGGCGATGCCTCCTTGGGCTAGCATCAGTTGGATGATCTGCTGGTTTTAGCTAACTAACAACTGCATGGTTTGGAGGAGTTGTTGCTGTCTAACAACGGGAGTTGTCGTAGCAGATGGTTCCGATGGTGCAAGAGGAGACGGAGCCTCTTCCCGGTGGGGCGGGTTATTGTCTCCCGGCTGTTAGCTCATTGATCTGGTAGTGACTGTCATGGATCAAAAGAGTACAAAAACTAGTCGTTCCCACAGATGGTGCCAAACTGATGATGCACAAATTAGTTTCGTGCAGGATCAACAATCAAGAATATGAATAGAGGCAATCAATGAGCAATAAACAAACAATTAATGGTAAAGCAGTAAATAAAGAGCTAACACAAGAATTTATAATGGTTCGGTCCGGGTGACCTACTTCATTCTTGTAATGGTAGTAGTGGCTTGAGTCTTTTATTAATGGGTGAAATCGCCAGAAAGAGTATTCTCCAGGAGTAGTATTACAATACTTATAGAGGGAGAGAAGAGTGTGTATAAGGGGAGGTGTAGAGGTTTCAGAGGCGTGCCCTCAATACTGAGAGGGTGTATATTATATAGTTAGGGTAAGGTGGTGACGTGAGTGAGAAGTCTTCCATAATTTTGGGAAGTACAATCTTAGTAGGATTAGGTCTTCGTATCCCCATATTCTCTCGCTCGTGTCCCTATTACGTCGGAGGATGATCCTGATCTTGAGGTTGGACCTAGACTTGGGGCTTGACTTGGATTAGTCTTGGATTTGCATTGGATTGAAAAGGGCGAAAGAGAGGGCTAGGGGGCAACCTTGGGCGGTGCCTCGCTTGGGTGGCCCCTAGGTGGCGCCCCTTTGGCTCTCACTTGGGTGTTGGCCTTTGGCTTGGGCTCCACTTGACTCCTTCTTGATTTGTGAGCAAGTCCAATTCCTTTTAAGTTCCGGTGATTGGGACTCCTTTTGATGGGTTGACCCATCTTCGATTGGGCTTTCTCGATTTATTTTAATTGGGTTTGCCCTAGTCAATTTCGGACTCATCAATTTTAATGTTTAGCCACGACAATAAGTTGTTACCAAAAGCAAGTTCTAAATTTTAGTGGTGATTTTAATTGCGGGTAAAATGTATACTTTTAGCTACAATCAATTGTTTTCACTAAAATGCAAGTTTTAATCGGACTTTTAGTGGCGACAAGATACTTTTTAGTGGAAAAATTACAATATTTTACTACAATAATTATTGTGGCTAAATATTTTATATTTTTTGACATTTTTCATGTTGCGACTAAAAAATTAGTTTTAGTGGCAACAAATTAAATGTTGTAGCTAAATGATTTAGCCATAGAATATATTCTAAGATCAGAGAACATTGTTCGTGTCATTTTCCTACCAGTGAAGTGGGTAAGAATTGTAAAGAGAGCTTGTATCCCCACATAAAGTTATTAGGGCTCTCTTGAGACAAGAGACCTTAACCCTAAACCATTTCTTTTGCTATCGTCGCTCCTCCTCACAATGGAAGCCTCAACTGGCTAACATCAGCAGTTACCAAGTAGCCCTAAATCTAGGTTGTGGTGAGAGCGCTAATCACTAAATCATCTAGGAAAACATTTTACATGTCAAAATGTTTATGTATTTATGTTTTAAAAATTTCTAATCTGCAAAGATGATGAAATCAAAACAACAATAAGAAGCATGGTTCTGAATAACAGTAACGGTAACATTGTAATGGACACGGGTCATATTGGGTGTTACATAACGGTAACGGAAATCGAATATGTGAACTTTTTTTTTTCAACTCACACCTCACCTAAAAATATATTTTTACATTTTTCTACTCTAAAATGAAGTCAATATGAATATTTAATGATCACTAAAATGATATACACTATTTTTTTTTATGGTATCATTATATAATCTTTCAAAAATGATCAAAGTCGGTAATATTTATACTATGGCGTACTTAAAATAAAAACTTTAAGAAAGGAATAATATTGTTAGTCCATTTACTCAAAAGACAACTAGCCCATTAATGATAGGCCTGGAATAAAATACTAATATAGTAGCTCAATGGTCTGATAGAGAGAAAAAAAAAACAGAGAACCCAGTCGGTGCTTACTGCTTCATCTTCTCCGCCCAGGCTTCCCCACTCCTTCTCTCTATTTACTCCAATTCAAATTTTCACCTTTTTCTTTTCTCTTCCATCTCTTCAAAACTCTTGAAATTCCATTCTTTCATGGCAACTCCATTAACAGTGGAAGTCCCAATATCAGTACAGTAACAGGCCCTGCAAATCATGGTCTTCATCGACTCTGGCGAAGCCGACATGGACCTCAAAACCTTGAAGGACATTGCCATTGTCATTGGTGAAGTGAGACTCCTCCGGTAGGTGCTCAATCTGATTATTGTGTCAAAACGGAGGTGAAAAGTCCAGTAGATTTGGTGCTTGCTATTCACAGGGCTTCTCAGGTTGTAACAGCTCGTATCGGTTAGATTTGACCCTTATCGGAAGGTTACAAGGGGTTACGGACCCATCACAGGCCATTACGGTGTTGTAACAGTTACAGATGTGAAATTCATTCTTACCGAAAAATTAGGGTGTAACAGAATTGTTGGACTTCATTACCATTACGTAATGACCGAGTTTCAAAACCCTGATAGGGAGGGAGAAAGGGGATGGCCTAACTATACATTCATAGCTACTGATGCACATAATATAGGCCCAGGCTATCTAATATGAGCCATTTCCAAAATACCCCTCACTCCAGCTAGTAGGAAAAGTGCTAATCATTAACCGTCTAACGAGAGGTGTCATCAGTTCTTTTGTTGTCGCTGTCAAAACTGGGATACAATTTAAATAAACAATCTTGTTCAGTCCTAGAAAGAAGAAAAAAAAATTCTATCCATTCCCTCCTCCTCGGAGACTACTCTCCATCACATAGAAAAGTGATTAATTAAAATCCTTTTATTTGTTAAAAACATTGGTAACCTTGCAAACTCATCCTGTTCCTCCTTTGTTCGATTATGCCATCCAGCGCTTGTCGCTACAAAAGGGACAACATGGTTAGAAGCAAACCCTGAATTCATATCTTGGCCGACAAGAATTTAAGTAGACATTTAAAAAAACATGCATCCACTTATCAATCATTAAAAAATCTGAAGTAACCATAAGCCTGTAAGTAACAATGCTTAAAAGACAAGCAATGAATCATGGTTTTCTAAGTTAGAAGCATAGGCACACAGAGAAACCACTATTTGTCATGGAATAACAATCACACAAGCCCTAAATCCACAGAAAGAATAACAATATACACTCTCAGCATATTATTCAAATATAACTGCAGTTGCACATTACAAAACGAGTTTTTAATGGTATGACCAAAAGCCTAATTTGCTCTAAATTAGGAATTAAAAGCCTAACTAAACGAAAATTACATAACGGAAAATCTTGAGAGTTGAGCCAATTTAAGGAAAGTCTTGTATTCCATCAGAATTCTAGGAGAGGTTAAATGAACAGAACAAAAAGATTATCAAGTAATTATCAAAAGCCTACATAATGATCTCAATAGTCTATTGTCCCTGGCGTAGGCAGTCATCAAGTGGACATCAATCTGAAATACATGACATATACAAACCTTTACCAAAATTTGTCAGTGAGTTATACCATTCTAAGATCATCTTTGTAAGGAATTTTTTGGTGTGGACCATTAGTTTTGAAACAAAACCATGACAATGAATTATAAAAATACATAAGTCAAAAAGTATATTCATCGAAATAAAACATAAAATAAGAGGATCTATGGAATCGTATCTAACAAGCTTCCAACACCTAACAAGATACTGTGATTGGCAATTGAAAAAAAAGAGCAGTGAATTAATTAATCCAAACGACAACGTAACATAAAGATCTACATGTCAATCAACTAAGATAAAGTCAGATATCAGGTTGCAAAACTCAGCTTTAAGCCAGGCATCTCGAAACTTAAATCACACTAGAGAATAGTAAAAGAAAATCCCATCTATTCTAGGAGAATTCCCATAAAACAAATAACCATGGTAAATAAAAAAAAAAAAAATAGCTAAGGCACAAAAAGAAATGTTGAATAGAAAGTTTTGCTCGCAAATAATTCACATGTTTTCTACACTATTAACATTTTTATTATTGTTGGAAAGGATGTAGTAGTTGAACTGTAACGCACATGATCTTTTTAACTAGCATCCCCATTATGGACTTAAAGTGTCAAGCAATTAGCCGGTGAATAGGTAAAAATAGACATGCTAATAGATGTAAGATAATAGGTTTAAATATGAGAAAAACCACTTCATCTAAATATCTAATATTAACACAAGAAAGAAATTTAGAATATTTATGAACAATTATATGATTGTGGTATCAAAAAAAAAAAAAAAGATAATGAATTTGAGCTCAAATTCAAGGGCAGAGCTATAAATTTATTTTAGGGTGGGTAATTTTAATTATAAATTCTAATTTATATCTTCGAATTAATAAAATACAATAATCCATTTAAATCTTTTTACATAAAAGTCTAACATAGAAAAGTAGAGGCCAATCAAAGGTCAATATTATCAATTAATTTTCCTTTTTTACAAACAGAAAAAAAAGTCGTAAATGCGCAAATCATGACCAACCACATACAATCCTAGCACAACAAAAAATATTAAACTTGTATTTACATAACAATTATAGCTTATATTCTAAAAGTGCTATTCCAATAAGAAATAAAACCAAACAAAGAGGAAAGTTATGTGAACAAATAATGAGGGTTATTAAAAAAATTATAAGCTGTGTTATCGTAGAAGTACCAGACTTCAAATAAAGGCAAGTCATACGTCATCAAAATCTCTTGTTTTCTCCCTAACTCCTTCGGTCCCTCCCTCAACTTCGTCCGATGATAATGATCCCAATATATAAATAATTTACTTGAGCCCAAATGTTGATATCTGTTATACCATGACCATGTTTTTTATACTTATAATTATATTTTTTGTTACATATATAGTGACCCTAATTATAATAAAATAAAAAAATAAACTTGTAATTTTTTTCAAATAATTATAAAACGACAGCTAATTTTTTTCATCACTACTGTTCCAAAAAAAAAGAAGAAGAACACATCTATAAGGTACAAACAATTAATGGGCACGACTTATCCCATATGATGATGTGCATCCAAAACTCACCAAGTCATGCTTGGGTCAGCTCTTCACGATCATATTCTTAGTTGTCTTGCCGCATCCTCCTGCTAATTATTAATGCAAATGCACAACTAATCAATTACACCAAAAGCCATTAACATATGGTCATTGTTTTATAATATGAATCCCATCTCCTCTTACCCATGTGTGCGTGGTGATTTTCGCATAATAAATAAAAAAGACAGTTCTCTCTCTTGGTGAACATGTATTTACTTCGTAAGTCGACGATCCTGTAGCGAAGGGAGACCAAAGGTGGCCTACAGAGTAGTGATGAATTGCTTTCAAGGCTGCCCGATCAATTCAGACAAGCCGAAGGCGGATTCTGACACTCAAAAGATGGGTTAGAAGAGCGCTGGAGTGTTTTTCAGTGTATCCCTTCCAACGATCAAGTCAGTTCGTGAGAGAGGAGAAGGGAAAAGCTCTGTTTTGTGTTCTGGGGTCAGATTGCAAACCTTTGCCACATATTTGTGAAGGATATTTATACCTTCCAGGAAAGTCATCATTGCTATCAGGTGGGCCATGTCAAAAAGAGGCTTCTCATTGGTTTATTTGGAAGACAGTGGTCAGTGTTCAACTATTGGGTAGAGCACCTCCAGTTTTACATGGGAAAGACTTCAACATTTAATGCTTGGGTTCCCGAGCATTAAATGCCCTTCCTCCTAAGCTTCCTGGGCATTAAATACTCTTCCTTCTAAGCTCCCTGAGCATCATGGATGTTTCATCCTTATGAGGGATTATTAAATGTTCTTCTGGATGACTGCATGTCAGTAGGGGTATTCTTGTCAATTTATCCTCAATCCTGTGCATCATTCCACGTGTTTAACTCCGCTTGATTGTTGATCTTGTCCATTCTACCATTCTGACTTCATTGGGAAGGCAAATCAATGATCCATTGTCTAACTCTGATTTCAACAAGTTTCAACTATCAATAATCAGCCTTGGAGCTTCAGGTGACCTATCCAAACGGATCCTCGGGATCCAATCACATGGGGGACGTGTCATAACACAAAGCTAGAGGTGTACTCAGTGTTGAGGACACATGTCATCACATGAAAGTTAGAGGTGTCCTCAGTGCCGAGGACACGTGCCTTCACCAGAGAGCTTTAAGTGTCCTTGGTGCTGAGAACACATGTCTTTACAAGAGAGATTTAAGTGTCCTCGGTATCGAGGACACTTATCTTCACCAGAGTGCTTGAGGTGTTCTCAGTGTTGAGGACACGCGTCAGATCTCTATTCTTCCTCAAAAATGTCCCATCACCATAAAAGGTCAGAATTGCATAAAGCCAAAAATACGACAGAATTAAAGAGAGAGAGAGAGAGAGAGATGGGTATCACTGACAAGCAAGAAGCTATGGTGAAAGACTCATGGGAGGTGGTGAAGCAAAACATTCCTGAGTGGAGTCTTCGTTTCTTCACCTTGTAAGTATTCATGATTCATGTAGGTGTACGTGCGTATTTGTGTATGGAGAAGGGAGAAGGGAGAAGGGAGAAGGGAGAAGGGAGAGAAACTGAGAGCAAACATTGTATCATCTTTTTGGTTTTGTACTTTTTCTTTGGTTAAAGGAAGTTTTTTAGTTGTGCATGCATTAATATTGCATCAGTATGTTATGATTGTGATTGGTCGCCTTTTGCAATGCGCTTGTGAACTAGAAGATATAATTTATTTTTAAATGTACATGATCAATATGTTATGGGAGTGATTATTATGACTTTTTTTTATTATGGATTAGGATCTTAGAGATTGCTCCGATGGCAAAGAACATGTTCTCATTCTTGAAAGACACTGGTGAAATTCCTCACAACAATCTCAAGCTCAAGGCACATGCACTGAAGGTCTTCAAGATGGTGAGTCAATATTAGCCCATTTTATGTTCTTTTTCTTTCGTCGTATTGAACTCACCATACACTGCACAAAGCTGTCATCCTTGAGAGAGAGAGAGAGAGAGACCAGTGTGTGTGAATGGATTGGGTAGACTTTGACCATGGAGATATGATAAGAGACGTGGCATGCATTTGTGTTTATTAAACATTGTATAAGGTACATTATGTATCTACTTGGGTTACTCGTCCAATACATGACAATCGTGTACCATTTCTTTTACTACGGTGAAAATACAAGTTTGTTAAAAAGTAATTGAGTTAATTAATTGTATTTAAAAAGTTAATATGTAAGTTATAAGATAAGTTGTCGAATTTAAATAATGTAAATTGTAACTTCGAAAACCTCAGTGGTAGAGTTTATTTATGTTTAAATGCAAGTGTATTTTTCATAAATTACCTTAAATTTTGTTTTTCGTTTCTAACAAATTATGTTGTGACAAATATATTTACTACATAATACTTAAAATACAAGAGATAATGGGATGTGAGTATCTTTTTTAAAACTTATTTGGCTTTAAGTACCACCTCCAAATTTATCCTCCTTTAAGTCCTCTTTTTCATTAAATAGTTGTCAATAAATACACATTTTAAAACATTTTCAAATTCTTTCTAAAATATATTCCATAATTATCTCTACCATAAATAGTGCATATCACCTTGAATGTGAGACTTTCAAGATTCATTTTAATATTTGTGTATCATTTGAATTTTGAAATTATATATATATATAAACACACACACACACACACGTAATACAATGACATCAAATAGTGACACGCTTAACCAAAAAATAGTAATATCAAATACTAATACAAATATTTTTGTTGAACGTATCACTGTTTGATATTACTCTTTTTTTGTTGAGCGTGTCACTGTTTGATGTTACTATTTTTTTTGTTGAGTGTGTTACTGTTTGATGTTACTATTTTTTTGTTGAGCGTGTCACTGTTTGATGTTACTGTATTATGTGTGTGTGTGTGTGTGTGTTATATGAAATTTCAAAATTCAAATGATACACAAATATCAAAAGGAATCTTGAAAGTCTCACATTTAATTAGGTATGTACTATTTATGGTAGGGGTAAAAGGGTTTTTATGACTTTTTTTAAGCATATATACTTCTATCCCAATTATTTTAAAAAGTATACTTTTATCCTATTAATTTTTTTTGAGAGGTACCGGCCTCTCTAAACCCCAAAATACAACACTCAGGGTCGGCCCAATGAAAACTAGGGCCCTAAGCGAAAGTGTTAAATAGGGCCCTGTCAAAATTTATTAAATATAAATATAATATATGATTAAAATTTTATTTAAAAATTATTCTTTTCATTTTTTGCGATGCAAAATTGGTAATGAAATTTTTATATTTAAGGTTTGCTAGTTTTACTAATCCATTCAATGACATAGTTGATCGTAAGTAAGATTGTATGAATTTTAATTTTGAAAAAACTTGATATATTTCAAACTAAATATTCTTGAGAACAAAATATATTTTAAAATAACAAATGATTATACTAAGAGAATAATCTAATATATTACAAAATTCAATAAGAAGTAAACAATAACACATGATAAATAGAATTTGTATAAGCTTTGAATTGATGATTTATTTGCCTCCCAAATCATCTACTATTTCAAACCTTCACAATAAAAAAGAAAATTGCATTAAATTAATCCTATCAATAAAAATATTAAAAAAATAAATTATTCATCAGATAAATATGTACCTTTTCAATTTAATCTAGGTTGTAGAAAATAGATACATAATTATGCTCAGAGCAATGATATTGAGACATAATTTGCAAACATAATATGTTGTGATATGTTTTTTTTTTTTTGATAATTAAAAAAGGGGTAGGGGCAAGGAAGAGCGCTCAACGACCACCACGTTAAGCCCTCACTGGTGAGATCATAAGGCCTCTGACCTCATCTCCAACACCTCTCGGGACCAGACCTAGCTAGACTAACATAGTGGCCTACTATCGAGCCCTAATGGGGACTCCAGAATTCGAACTGCCAACCTGTGGGTGAGGAGTAAGGTATAATACGTTGTGGTCAATGGAGTGATACTCGCATTTAATGTTGCAATGAGTCTCATCATTAAATGCATGCTACTGATCACAATAGCACAAGTGTTTTGTTTATGAACTTTTTCTACTTTGGCATAGAGAGTGAGGAGATGGTAGTGTATAGATAATAAACATTTAAGCTTTAATTGCGAAAAATTGTTTTTTGGTTTTTTTTTAAGACCTTCTAAATAGTGTTATCAAAATTGGACTGGACCAAACCGACCAATTAGACCGACTAAACTGTGAATCGGGACCTAAAACAATTCAATTCTACCTAAGGAATCAAACTGCCTAAGAATCGTGAAACTGGCCGATTTTGGACAAGAACCATGAATCGGACGAATTTTGTAAACCAAACGATTGGAAATTCGAGTCAAGCGAAGAACAACCACTCCATCTCTCTAAATCAGGCAACTTGAAGGCTTGATTCTCCTCCTTTCTTTGGTCTTCCTCTTCCTCAAGCGATGAACAATGACAGCTCAGGTGACAACTCCTCTGTTCGATCCCCTCTGGCTCAGGCGACAACTCAAGCCTCTCTCTATCTTTCTCTCTCTCTCTCTCCATTGAATCTTACTGATATTGTTATATATATGTTTTATAGATGTTATATGAATGTTATGATAGATGTGTATATGTATGTCATATTAATGTACTAGTTATTGTCTATGCCTGAAGACACACAGTAATAAAAAAATGGTCAACAATAAATATTTGTATTCACACCCAAAATCAAATCACAAACATAGAGGAGAGAGAAAAGAATTTAAACACCGGTTGTAGTGAGGGTGATAGGTGGTGGATGGCAGTGGTGGTGGTAGGAGACGATGATGGTTGTGATGGGCGGCAACGACTGTGGCAGTGGTGGTAGGTGTGGTGGAGGTGGAGGTGGGTGATAGTGGCTGGCGACAATAGTGGGCGACGACGGGTGATGGTGGGAAACAATAGGATGGTGGTGGGTGGAAACGATAATAGTGAGATGATGGTAGTAGTAGTAATAAATATAAGAATAATGATGAGTGGCGGTGAGTGGTGGTGGTGATGATGGTGATGGAGGCGGTGCGATAGTGGGGGTAGTGGCAACAATGGTGGTAGTGATGATGGTCGTGGGGCGGTGGGGGTAGTGGTGGTAGGGGTAGTGGTGGAACGACAATGGTAGTGGTAGGGTGTCAACAACGGTGGTGTTGGTGACGATGGTGGTTGTGGGACGGTGGGGGTGCAGTAGTATGAATGGTGGTGGTGGGGTGGCAGTAGTACGGATAGTGGTGGTGCGATGGTGGTGGTGGGGCGATGGTGGTTGTTGCGACAGAGGCGATGATGACTGTTGTTGCAGAAGCGGTGGTAGTGGTTTTCGTGGTGTTGGTAGGGTGGCAGCAGCGATAAGGGTAGTGGTGGTGGTGGGGGGGCGGCATCGATGGTGGTGGTGGTGGTGGAGCGGTGGGAGTGGTGGGGCAGTGGGTGTGGTGGGTATTGTGGCAATGATGGTGGTGGGGGTGGGAATTGAGTATCTGTTTCCCTCCCTTTCCTGCTAGGATTGGAAATCCTGTATTTTACATATCCATACGATTGAGTCCTTAGGTTTCCGAAATAGTGTAAAAAGAAGTGCTTCGAATCATTGCTATTTGACTCGGACCTGTTCTAAAAAAGTCGAGGTATTTCGAATTGTTTATTGACACGGACAAAGTCAGGGAAAACCTCTGAAATTATTTCAATATAACAGAGTGGTAGAAAGAGTACCATGCTGCGTCTGGACTTCAAACGGTTTAGCTTTAACCATTTTAAAGGTCCCACATTATTGGTTGATAGAGAATCAAAGTAGATTTATCAATGAATTACGAAATGCTATAGTTCTTACATATCATTATTGGTGAGGTGGTGGCAGTGATGATGATGGTGGGGGGCGATGGGAGAGGGGTTGGGGGTAGTTATGGTGGGGCGGTTTCAAACACAATTTTTTTTAAAGAAAAAGTAGTTATAAGAAGTTATAAGTTTTAAAAATACTTTTAAAAAGTCACTCCAAACACACTCTTATGGGCATATTTTTTCTATTAAATTTGGGATGTTAATATTAGCCTTTGGATTAATTTTAAATTAAAATTTAAAAAAATCTCAACTACGAAAAACAAAAAAGTCATTTTGTTTATCTTTTGAAATTTGAATTGATTTGTACTTTATTATATAGATATATTGTTATAAATATGTATCCAGATTTATGATTTTTTAGTTATATTATTATGTTTTATAATTTTTATAATTTTTTTATTGTTTGACCAGTCTGACTAATTGACTCATTGATTAAATCAATAAATTATTAATCTATTCCTTTACCGGTTTGATGACCGGTCCAATTTTGATAAATACTGCTTCTAAGTCTTCGTACCGTTGGAAAAAGTGGGAGAAATGTGAGTTGGGCCCTTATTTTAGTCTAGGTCTTCCAAGAATTACCTTGAGATTGGGCCTTTTAAACCAAATTTTTTTGCGCCAATTTAAATTGTATTTAAAGATTATAATTATTATTTGGGGCTCTTTATTTTTTGGGCCTTAAACTACTGTTTAAGTGAACTTTCTATTGGGTTGTCGTTGATAACACTTCGGCAGCATAACAAAAACATGTAGATCCAAATTATACACATGACCTATACTTTTCAAAAAAAAATTCATTCTGCTTAATTTCAATAATTAGGTTTTGTATTCTCTTATTAAGAAGGTGCATTGCACAAGTTTTATGCTAGTGTAGTATTGTTAATATTAGAAATTAAAACGATTCTAGTTGTAGTATGTAATTCTTTAACTAATTGTTGTGACACTTGTGTTTTAGACATGTGAATCATCAATTTAGCTTCGTGAGAAGGGTGAGGTGGTAGTTGTAGGTACTACTCTCAAGTAGTTGGGATCTGTCCATGTCCAAAACGATGTTCTTGATCCACATTTTGAGGTGCAAACAACACTCTTAGTTTCTCTCTCTCTCTCTCTCTACATATATAGATATATTATTCTATGATTTGATCAAGTTTTCATTATTGATAATTCTCATTGGTTTGATTAGCTTCTCATCATTAATTATGGCATATAGGTGGTGAAGGAAGCTCTACTGGCAACAGTCAACAAGGCAGTGGGAGAGAAATGGAGTGAGGAGATGAATGGTGCTTGGAGTGAAGTCTATGATCAGTTGGCTGCAGCCATCAAGGCTGAGATGAAGCTAGTATCTGCTTAGCTTTTTCAAACCCCTCTTAATTTGATGCAAATGTGTCCATAACTATGCATTCTGACACAACGAGCCTGTTTAGAGTTGATTTTTTTCGATAAAAATTTGCGGTGTGAAAAGTTTTATAAAAAAATCAGAGTAAAAAAAGTCTCCTAAAACTGTTTGAAATATTTTTTAAAAAACTGAAAAATTTGAAAAAAAATCCGTTTGAAGTGTCTTTCTAACTTTTTTGTGTCAAAATAAAAATATAGATTATACATAAGAGTATAATAAACTAAAAAATTTTGTGAGACCCGCGACAAAACTCCAAAAAATTGGAAGAAAAACTCAAAAAATCAGCTTATTGAATTAGTCTAAATAAATTTTCATGAGTCCAAAAAGTTGTTGCATAAGCTAGTAAAAAAGTCAAGGTCCAAACGGACCTTAGTTATTTTATTCTAAAACCCTTAAAACTATCTATTGAAACTAGCTCCAAATAGGTCCAATGAATGAGTGTACGTATGTGTGTGTCTAAAGGGAGAGAAAGAGGGGAAGGGAGAGAGAAAAGAGTAGTTGCCCTTATGTATGTGCAGTTAATAATATTTTCAAGAACTAAATATATAATCTATAATACTATTACTTAATTAATGATGTGTCAAATGATTCAATTTCAGTGAATAAGTCCAATAATCACATAATGAATCATGTCAAGAGCCACGTCATTATGTGAATAAATTCAGTCAAGTTTTTGGATCATAACATTATATAATTGTCTTCTTGTAATCGATGCGTGGGATTAATAACAATCATGACAGTTTTGCGGGATCATTTACCTCGTAAGGGCTATTTTTGGTTCTCTTTTATTTGTAGACATGCATGTTGTTTTGCTGGTACGTATATGGGCTACATTGGACATTGGGGCATTATTTCTGCATTCTCCTGTTTGTTTGTGGTCTAACTTATATGAGGCCTTTTTAAAAACTATTTATTTGATTTTATTTTATTTTTTTTGTAAAAAAAAAAAGTTACATTTGGCCCCAAATGTTTCCTTCTATTTGGGGTCTTAGAACATCTCCAACTCACTCTCCATTTCCTCTCTTTTAGCCATTTTAACTAGTCAAACACAAAAAAACTCTCCAACCCAATCTCTATTTCCCATTTCACCCAAATGGCTCCCCAATTGTGGAGAGTCATTTAGCCTCTCTAAATTCTCTCTCAACCTCTATCTCTCTCAACCTCTCTCTCTCTCTCTCTATATATATAGTATTCCCTTTAAATTAATAAAAGTTAATGAAAGTTGGGTGAAGTAGTTAACTAAAATAAAGAATGTGATTGAAGTGAATTTGTAAAAGTGGCTAGCTAAAGTAGAGAATATAATAT
The DNA here is from genome assembly GCA_963454935.2 of Ilex paraguariensis. Taxonomy (NCBI): domain Eukaryota; kingdom Viridiplantae; phylum Streptophyta; class Magnoliopsida; order Aquifoliales; family Aquifoliaceae; genus Ilex; species Ilex paraguariensis. Next base: position 29,688 of record CAUOFW020002810.1, read on the forward strand.
TTAAATATATTTTGGCTAGCTATTTTGAAGAGCTAGGTTAGAGAAATTCTTAGGCAGCCACCAAATTACCCTATGCCCTAGGCCGATCCTATACACATTTTATTGGTGATAAGATGTTAAAACCCATTGATGTTGTCTTTGAAAGAAAATTTGTCAAAAATGAATTAAAGAGAGTAACTTTTAAGGTTTAATGTGGACTAAATTGATTTACCGCTCAAACATGAAAAATACTATTACACCTTCCATTATGTACAATATTTTTCATATATTTTTTTTTTTGAGATATTTATTATGTCCATAAAAATAAGGAAATAAGAAGCCAAGACAAAAATATATCCGTTCAATCCAACACTAACAGACTACACAATAAAATGTTCACCTTCACCTTTGCCTCCACCTCCACCAAGCAACAAGACGTGTGCACGTGCACACACACACACACACACTTTATTTGGGATAATTATGTATTTTTAACAAAGTAGAGATCACGTGAATTTTTATGTCTAACTTTCATTATTTTTTATGAACTAAAATTAATTGTTGGGGTTAATTGCAAAATATTCAAACTTAAAAGAGAAAATTTGTTGAAATTAAAATTTGAAGGAGTTAATTGCTAACTACTCAAAATTGAAGGGATTGTTTTGTAATTAACCAAACCTCCTTCATTTGCGGTGTGGGCTATTTCTTGGAGTGAAATGATTCCTAATCCTCTCACAATGTTTTTTCAGCAAACAATGTTTAAGAAGACAAACCAAACAAAATGGTTTAAGAAAGTCCAAGTCAAGGTCACCAGTCAATAGTCATAAAGACGATTATACAATGCTTTTGGATGGTGATTATTTCAACCTTATTAATAGGTTATGAATCTGAGTCTTTTCAATAACAACCATGACTATTTCTTTTTTTTAATTTTTTTTATAGTTAAAACAAAAAAATTTGGAAAGATATAAGTTTTCATAATTGTATAATAGAATGAGCAATGGAAAATTAAATTTGATAAATTTCAAATGATATTTAATTTAAATACATAATGTGTTTTATTAATTTTTGTATATGAAAACTAATCATGTGCAACGCACGTGTTACATTGCTAATAAACTAAAAAATAAAGTGAGACCCGCGACAAAACTCCTAAAAATTGAAAGAAAAGCTCAAAAAATCAATTTATTGAATTAGCCTAAATAAAATTTTTTGGGTCCAAAAAACTGTTGCATAAGCTAGTAAAAAAATCATGGTCTAAATGAACCTTACTTATTTTATTCCAAAATCTTTAAAAACTATCTATTTAAACGAGTTCCAAATAGGTCCAATGAATGAGTGTATGTATGTGTGTCTCAAGAGAGAGAAAGAGGGGGAGGGACAGAGAAAAGAGTACTTGACCTTATTTATGTGCGGTGCATAATGTTTTCAAGAACTAAATATATAATTTATATTACTATTACTTAATTAATGATGTGAAAAAATAATATGATTTCAACGAATAAGTCCAATTATATAATGGACCATATCAAGGGCCACATCATTAAGTGAATAAATTCGGTCAAGTTTTTGGATCATAAAATCATGTAGTCATCTTCTTGTAATCAATGCATGGGATTAACGGCAATTCTACGGGATCATTTACCTCGTAAGGGCTATTTTTGGTTATCTTTTATTTATGGACATGCATGTTGTTCCTGGTACATATATGGACTACATTGGACATTAGGACATTATTTCTGCGTTGTCCTGTTTGCATGTGGTCTAGTTTAAGTTCCTGCACAAAATTGAGAAGAAAAAAAAAACTTCAAAAGTAAATCCAAACTCTTTTCAAAGTTAATGAGTGTTTATGGTGTTTATTATTTTTTTTGGATCAATGTTTATGGTGTTTACTCAAATATTAATAACCAAACAAGTTAAGAACCTATAGAGTTGGGTGTTGTTTGATAAACATGGAAATTAAATATTGAAAATTAAATGGTGAATGTTTTAATAAAAAAAAATTGTGTGTCAATAAAAATAAGGAAATAGAAAGTTAAGACAAAGAGACATCCGTTCAATCCAACACTAACAGACTTCACAATAAAATGTTCGTCTTCACCTTTGCATCCACCTCCACCAAGCAACAAGATGTGTGTACGTGTGCGCACACGCACAAGCACACACACTTTTTCAGATCACGTGAATTTTTATGTCTAACTTTCATCATTTTATATGGTCTAAAATTAATTGTTGGAGTTAATTGCAAAATATTCAAACTTAAAAGAGCAAATTTGTTGAAATTAAAATTTTAAGGAGTTAATAGCAAACTACTCAAAATTGAAGGGATTATTTTGTAACTAAACAACATCCTTCATCTACGGTGTTTGCGATTTCTTGGGGTAACATGATTCCTCTCGGTATTTTTTCAGCAAACAGTGTTTAAGAAGAAAAACCAAACAAAATGCTTGAAGAAAATCCAAGTCAAGGTAACCGGTCAATAGTTATAAACATGATTACACAATGCTTTTGGATGGTGAGTATTTCAACCTTATTAATAGGTTATGAATCTAAGTCTTTTCAGTAACAAAGACTTCAATAATACATCCAAAAATTCTTCTTAATTACGAGTTCCATTATTAAGAGCATTTTAATCATATAACTAGGGCAAGGTGCAGGTCAACCTAAAATATGAAACTTTCAATCTGAACTCAACCTTGTTCTCTACCGAGCAACTCCAATTTGAACCAACCCATGATGAACTTTTTCAACTCGAGTCGAGATTGAGTTACACAATTTGATTTGAAATTGAGTTTTTCATTAATCAAAATTAAATTGAGTCAAAAATAAGATTCAATTCTATGTTCAATATCGAAATTAATCCTAAATTCTATAACTCCCATTAATCAAAGGTAATCAGAAAATAGAAAAAAATAAATTTCACATTTACAATAGGCTTAAATATTTTATATGTGTGTATGTGTGATTTTTTGTTTTGGAATTTCAAGTTGCAATCGGGTTGAATTTCTAAATTTGAATTGGGTTCGGGTCAAACCCATCAATTCAAAATCTCAACCCGAGTATTTCCCAAATTTGATTCATGTTAGAGAATTTTTGCCCAACACCAATCCAAGTATTGAAAATTTTGAGCTGATCCCGGATTAAACTCTGGTTAGCGCACCCAAGTTTCACCGTGGGAGATAAAACTAAAATAATTCTGTAGAAAAAAAATGGAGAGAGTAATGCAAGTCGAGATCAACCTTATCCCACGGTGGAGAAAAAGCATACCTCCAAAAGTCCAGTTTTTTGATCGGCTAACTGAGTAATCATGCAAGCCTTCTGGCCTTTTTAAAAGCATGAGGAAATTCTTCCATTTTTTGTTAAGCACTTGCTCTGTGTTCAATCTAGCACACCATTATGGGCACTTCTATTCCACCTTTGGTGCTTCTTATGTTTTTGCTCATTGTCGTGGGCAATTCAAACTCAAACATCATTTGCCATGAGAAATCAGAAATAGTCTCAGAGATCCAGAAGACAAGCTTTCATCTTGGTCTGTCCAAGAAAATTGTTGTCAATGGACAGGAGTCCGCTGAGGTAATGTTACAGGTCGAGTCATTGAGCTCGACCTCCGTGATATGCAGCTGCAGGACGAGATTAATTATTCTTTGCTAGAATTACAAGTTCTGAGTCACTTGGACCTGACCTTTAACTCCTTCGGAGATTACCATCATATTCCAAGTTTTTTGTGTTCCATGAAAAGTCTAACATATTTGGGGCTGGCTTACAATGAATTTGTTGGGTTGGTTCCTCATCAACTAGGAAATCTCTCAAGGCTACTTTATCTTGATTTAGGATACAATAATGAACTATTCGTGGATGATCTAAGTTGGATTTCTGGCCTTCATTCTTTGAAGTATCTTGACATGAGTGGAGTCAATCTTAGCAAGACAATCAATTGGCTTCAAGAAATGAATAAGCTTCCTTCTCTTTCATATCTGTACTTGTCCTCTTGTGGACTTGAAAGTATGTACCCATCCCTCAGTTATATCAATTTCACATCTCTTACTTGCCTTGGTCTTTCCGAGAACCTTTTCAAGCATGAAGTACCTAATTGGTTGGGCAATCTCAGTACTAACCTCAGAGATCTCCAGCCACCAAAAAATGCTTTACAAGGTCAAATACCAGTTGCCTTGTCGAATATTCACAACTTGAGGTATCTAGATCTGAATAACAATCAACTTACTGGGCAAATCACAGAGTCACTGGGGCAACTTCAACACCTACAAGAACTTGTGCTTTCAAGTAACTCGTTTTATGGTCCTATTCCTGCATCTCTCGGTAACCTATCGTCTCTGACTGTGTTATTTCTTCCTTTTAATAAATTGAGCGGCAGTCTTCCAAATAATTGGGGCTTCTCTCAAATTTAGAGCAGTTATTCATTGAACAAAATTCAACAGTTGTCTTTGTTTCAGAAGTGCATTTTGCTAAGCTCTCAAAGTTAAAGAAGTTAGTTATCTCTCAGAACCCTCTTTCCTTCAATGTAGGCCCCAATTGTATTACTCCTTTTCAACTCATATTTATTGATATGAGTATTTGTAAGGTGGGTCCAAAATTCCCAGTATGGCAACAAACACAAAAAATTGTTAACGAGTTTATCATGTCAAACTCATAAATTTCTGTGGTAGCTTCTAATTGGTTATGGAATTGGATTTCACATGTTGAAGTGGTTGACCTCTGTGGAAACCAGATTCATGGTGAGATATCTACACTTTCACTAAATTCTAGTTTCATCGATTTAAGTTCTAATCGCTTCAATAATCAACTACCACATCTGTCAATAAATGTTAAAATGTTGGTTATTGCAAATAACACTTTTTACGGCAACGTTTCATCTTTCCTATGCAGTAAGGCGAATAGCAAAAATAACTTGATGGTCCTAGATGTATCAAATAACCTTTTATCCGGTAACCTTTCTTCTTGTTGGGTTTACTAGCAATCTTTGGTCCATGTAAACTTGGGAGACAATATCCTATCAAATGAAATTCCAAGCTCAATGGGTTCTTTATCTGAGCTCAAATCATTGCGCTTACAAGCAAATAGTTTCTTTAGACATGTACCCTTGTCATTGTTTAATTGCATATCTTTGGAGCTGATTGATTTTGGTGAAAACAAGTTTATAGGAGCCATACCAAGTTGGATGGGTAAAATGACAAATTCATTAGTTCTCTGTTTGAGATCTAATAAATTTAATGGTAATATTCCGACACAAATTTGTCAACTTTCTACTATCCTAATACTAGACCTTGTGGATAATAATATATCAGGTTTGGTACCAAAATGTTTGAATAATTTCACATTGATGGCTACGGTAGACATTCGACAAAATGTTTTTTATGAGGCCTTTGAATATTCCTACAACTATGGATCATACATAGAAAATGTTATGTTGGTTACAAAAGGGAGGCAATTAGGGTATGAGTGCAATCTTAAACTTGTGAGGAGCATAGATCTTTCAAGCAATAACTTATTTGGATCCATTCCTGTTGAGCTATTTGGTCTTTTTGGATTGCGTTTTTTAAATGTGTCTCATAATTGCTTGGTTGGAGAGATACTGGAGAATATTAGCGGAATGACAACACTGGAATGTTTGGATCTCTCGAAAAATGATCTTTCTGGCAAAATTCCACAAAGCATGTCCAATTTGACATCTCTTAATTGTTTAAACTTGTCATACAATTACTTGTTGGGAAGTACACCTTCAAGCACCCAACTTCAGAGCCTTAGCAAAGACAGCTTCATTGGGAATGCTAAACTTTGTGGTGCGCCTCTTAGGATAAATGCACCAAAGACGAGGAATCTCATGATTCAACACCTGTTCACAAAAATGGAGATGAGTCTTAGATGTTTTGGTTCTATATGTTGTAAAATTTCAATTCAAGAATGCTAAAAAATCATATGATAAACAAGACAATAAAACTTATCGATAGAGGCGTGTAGTCACTGTCCTTAAGAATAGATTTTCGCTCTTCTGAGTATGAAACCCGATGCAACAGCTTATGGCGTTCTATCCTCCAAGATTCAACTATCGTTTCTCCACAAGCGTGCACTCGCAAATGTAGAGGTGTCTCGAATAACTCTTGATTATTCCCAAATGAATACCAAAAACTCAAATAATAATATATTTGAACAATTCAATGAAACCCACTGTGTATGAAAATCAAATACACACGAAAATCCACCGGACCGTAGGCTTTTGTTTTTTTTCTTCGCTTTGCTTTATGTTTAAGACAGTAGGCTTTCTATTTTTTTTTCCTTCCTGGCTTTTCCTTTCTGCACTTTGTACACAAAGCCGTCAAAGGCTTTAAATATTAATTGAAGAGTCATATGGCACAGGATGCAATGGTTGGTCCAACGGTCAATTATAATTTCAACGATTATTGACCAACGGTCAAAAATTTTGAAAATTCATTTATCATGTAATATAATTAATTGATTCAATATCAATAATAAAACAAATGGTCATAACGTGTACTATTCAGATCATCCAATAGGTCTAAAAATAATTTTTAAATATATATATTTATTTATTTATTTATTTAATATTATTATTATTTTTTTAACTTATATTTCTATACACATATATTATAAATAAATAAATATATATTATATTTTGAAATATATATTAAATACAACAATCCCCCACATATTTCAAAATATAACGTATATATAAAATAACAACTTTGATTTGGGAACACGAGCATCTAATGCATTGTGGTGGTGTCTTTTGAACTATGAACCATCACTTAGGGAATACAAGGCAGAACTTACAGAAATCTAGTGAAATATAAATTTTCTATGAACTAGATTTTTTTTGTGTAAACTGACTACACTCATCACCCACATTAGACCCTGTAATCTGAGTTTGTTCATTGCGGGTTGGTGCGAATAGGTCATGCACCCTACCTGGATATTCATAGATGCTCTAGAAAACCTGCCCAAGTTATCATAGGAAGCAACCCCACTCCCACATCTATATAGGTGAATCCATCAAGTGTATACTACAACTAGATACACTACCTAATCTAGGCTATGGATCTATTAAGAGATAAACTCAACCTTATATATTACAGTATATTTACTATCTACACCATAAGGATGGACTTTAAATATTAATTAAATTATGATAGTCTTACAAATCACCCAATGACTTGTTATTACCCTTATAAACTTACTTCCTAGGATCTCCATTCATGTAAGTTGGGTTACCATCATTTGAGATTTCTATATAGGCATAAGTCTCATCCCCCTCGATGTCTCATTCACTAGTTTTCTTCCTAGTGGTTTTGTCAGAGGATCGGCCAAATTCATCTCTGACCTCACAAAGTCTAGGGATATTATCCCATCATTAAGCAGCTACCTCACAATATTATGCTTTAAGCTAATATGCCTATTTTTACCATTATAGGTTTTATTTTTTGCCCTTGCTATTGCAGCTTGGCAATCACAATGTATAGACACAGATGGAACTGGCCTTATCCATAAAGGGATATCCGCTAAGAGGTTTCTTAACCACTCAGCCTCAGTGCTAGCCTTCTCTAAAGTAATAAACTCGGACTCCATAGTAGACCGAGTTGTACACGTCTGCTTGGAAGATTTCCAAGACACTACGCCCCCGCCAAGGGTGAACACATAACCACTTGTGGATTTCGTCTCGTCTGAATCAGAGATCCAGTTAGCTTCACTATACCCTTCTAGTACAGTAAGAAATCCACTATATGATAAACCATAACTAGAAGTCCCTTTCATGTATTTCAACAATCTAGATATATCATTTCAATGTTCTTTATTAGGGTTATGTGTATATCTACTTAACCTACCAATATCATATGCAATATCAGGACGTGTATAATTCATAAGATACATTAAACTTCCAATTATTTGTGCATAATCTTTTGACACATAAGATCACCTTTATTTTTCTTTTGTTTAACGCTAGAATCATAAGGTGTAGAAATAGGCTTATGATCAAAATGATTAAACTTTCTAAGTATCTTATCTACATGGTGTTCTTGAGACAACATCAAACTATTTGGGGTTCTCAAAATTTTAATTCCTAAGATTACATCTGCCTCCCCCATATCTTTCATGTCAAACTTAGACATTAAAAACTTTTTAGTATTGGTAACAATCTCTAGACTTGTACCCATTATAAGCATATCATCAACATATAAACAAATAATAACACCAGAATTATCACAAAACTTACAATAAACACATATGTCAGCATCATTAATTTTGAAACCATTTGACACTAACACATTATCAAATTTCTCATGCCATTGTTTCGGTGTTTGTTTTAAACCATATAATGATTTAATCAATTTACATACCATATGTTTTTTACTTGGTACAATAGATCCTTCCGGTTGTTCCATATATATTTCCTCCTCCAAGTCTCCATTCAAGAATGTCGTTTTCACATCCATTTGATAAATTACTAGTTTATAAATAGAAGCTATAGCAATCAAAACCATAATAGATGTTATTCTTGTAACCGATGAACAAGTATCAAAATAATCAACATCTTTCTTTTATTTATAACCTTTGGCTACTAGTCGAGCTTTGTGCTTATCAACGGTGCCATCAATTTTTAATTTTCTTTTAAAAATCCATTTGCACCCAATAGGTTTTGCACCAGGAGGTAACTCTACTAATTCCCAAGTATGATTAGACATAATGGAATCTAACTCATCTTTAATTGATTCTTTCCAAAAAGAGCATATTGTGACCTAATAGCTTCCTCGTATGTTTGTCGGTCATTATCAATTAAAAATGTAAAAATTCCATCTCCTAAGTTAATCTTCTTCCTTACTCTTTTACTCCTTCTTGGTTCAAGTACTTCTTCCCTAGAGGTATCATATTTGGGTTCATCACTAACATGAATTAATTTACTCTCATTTGATACCTTATTTTTCATAGGAAAAATATTCTCAAAGAATATAGCATTTTTTGCCTCAATGATTGTGTTAGGTTCTAATATGTTACGCTCACTTTTATCACTAGAAACCTATATGAAGTACTATTAATTGAATAACCTATAAAAACACAATCTGAAGGTTTAGAACCTAATTTTCTCTTCTTAGGTTCCGGTAACATAACTTTTGCTAAACACCCCCACACTTTTAAATATTTTAAGGATAGTGGATGCCCTACCCAAAGTTCATATAGAGTTTTTCCTATTTTCTTATGTGGAATTCTATTTTGAATATGACATGCTGATAGAATAGCTTCTCCCCATAAATTATTCGGCAGTCCCGAACTTATTAACAAAGAATTCATCATTTCTTTTAAAGTTCTATTTTTTCTTTCGGCTACACCATTAGATTCAGATGAGTAGGGAGGAGTAACTTCATGTATAATACCATGCTGCTCACAATAGTCATTAAAAGGATTAGATTCATATTCTCCTCCCCTATCAGTCCTCAACCTTTTTATTTTTCTATTCAGTTGATTTTCAACTTCTAGTTTATACTTGATAAACATTTCACTTGCTTCATCCTTATTTCTCAACAAATATAATTTAGCATACCTCGAATAATCATCAATAAAAGTAACATAATATCTTTTTCCACCTCTTGTCATGGTATTCTTAAGATCACCTAAATCACTATGTATCAAGCTTAATAATTCAGTTTCTCTTTCAACCATTTTAGAAGACTTCTTAGTGATTTTAGATTCAACACAAACTTCACATTTATCAACATTCAAATTCAAAAGATTTGAGAGGAGACCTAATTCTCTCATTTTCTTGATATAAGTAAAATTCACATGACCTAATCTACCATGCCACATATCAAGAGAGTCAAGCACACAGGCAAAAGAACTAGACTTATTCTCCGTCATAACTTCAGCAACATTTAGTACATAAAGACCCTTATTACAGTAACCTTTCCCAACAAATGTCTCATTCTTGGTCATAATGATCTTATCACTCTCAAATGTTACTTTCACTCCCACTTTATTCAGGACAGATACCGACACCAAGTTCCAACGAATATTAGGCACGTGGAGCACTTTAGATAATGAGAGGATCTTTCCAGAAGTCAATTTTAATAACACATTTCCCTTACCTAAAACAAACAAGGGTCTAAAGTCACCCACAAACACTTGTTCCTCTCCATCCCCCACAGGTGTGTAGGAGGTAAAAGCAGTTCTATTGCCACATATATGCTTGCTAGCCCTAGAATCTATCAATCAATCTTTTGTAGTAGCAGCCACGTTAACCTCGGATACGACCGCAACAATAATATCATCCACCTCAACCAAATTGACATTCAGCTTGGTAGGTTTGTCGTTCCGTTTTCAGTGTCGGCATTCTTGAGCATAATGTCCTGCTTTTCCACAAACAAAACAATTACCTTTCTTCTTAAAACTAGAACCTTGAGCCTTATAAAGATTTTTTCCATTATGATTCTTTTTCTTATGCTTATATTGAGGCTTATTCGTAGTCTCCACAACATTGGCCTTAGAGACATTTTCCTTTGCCTTTTCAATTTTATCCTTTATATAATTTTTCGCCTTAATCCTAATATGGATAATCACATCTTCCAAAGACATATCCTTCCTTTTATGTTTAAAGATTATTCTTGTAAACTTTTCAAGAATCGGGTAATTTTGTCAATCAAAGCACCGGCTACAAATGACTCAGGCAAAGTAATTTTTTCATTCCTCAACTCATGAATTTGAGAAGACACATCCTTCTCCTCAACCATGTTATAATCTAAGAAATTTTCTATTACATATTTTTTAATCCCCGCATCTTCAATAATGTACTTTTTCACCAACCTATCTCAAATCTTCCTAGCATGCTTATAATGATAATAAACATCAAACAATTCATTTAATAAAGCATTCAAGATAATATTCTGACAAACTTTATCAGGTTTTTCCAATTTTCTATTTCTCTTACATAATTTTCTGTATCTTCTTCGGGTTTTAAATCAGTCAAAACAAATGCAACACTTACTATATCAAGTAACATCATAATTCTCTGTTGCCAACGCTTAAAATTAGACCCATTAAAAGGCTCAATTTTTCTCACATTAGGAATGGTCTTGTTTATAATTGTAGCATCCAAATTAATTCTATTCTTAAGATTGTTGTAAAATTTCAATTCAAGAATGCTAAAAAATCAGATGATAAACAAGACAATAAAACTTATCGATAGAGGCGTGTAGTCACTGTCCTTAAGAATAGATTTTCGCCCCTTTGAGCATGAAACCCAGTGCAACAGCTTATGGCGTTCTATCCTCCAAGATTCAACTATCGCTTCTCCATAAGCGTGCACTCGCAAATGTAGAGGTGTCTCGAACAACTCTTTATTGTTCCCAAATGAATACCAAAAACTCAAGTAATAATATATTTGAACAATTCAATGAAACCCACTGTGTATGAAAATCAAATACACATGAAAATCCACCGGACCGTAGGCTTTTATTTTTTTCTCCGCTTTGCTTTATGTTTCGGACAGTAGGCTTTCTGTTTTTTTTCCTTCATGGCTTTTCCTTTCTGCACTTTGTACACAAAGTCGTCAAAGGCTTTAAATATTAATTGAAGAGTCACATGGCACAAGATGCAATGGTTGGTCCAACGGTCAATTACAATTTCAACGATTATTGACCAACGATCAAAAATTTTGAAAATTCATTTATCATGTAATATAATTAATTGATTCAATATCAATAATAAAACAAATGGTCATAACAACGTGTACCGTTCAGATCATCCAATAGGTCTAAAAATTATTTTTAAATATATATATATATATATATATATATATATATATATTAATATATTATTATTATTTTTTAACTTATATTTCTATACACATATATTAGAAACAAATAAATATATATTATATTTTGAAATATATATTAAATACAACACTATATTAGCATGGGTATAGGATTTGCCATTAGTTTTTGGGGAGTTTGTGTTGTTCTTTTCTTCTGAAGGACTTGGAGGCATGCATATTTCAAATTCTTTGATGAATTGAAGGATCGAATCTATGTGGCTGCACTGCTAAAGGTGAACTAGTTTCGCAAGAAATTCAATGACGTGTAGTGTAATGCATCATTATCATCTTTGAGGTAATACATCATGGTTCTTTGCCTTCTAAATAGTGTTTGTTTATGTTGTTTCAATTGATGCTTTGTTCCTATATATATAAATTATATGCACTCTATAATCTGTCATTTATGCTACAATAATCATCATGTTATTTTCATTACTACCTCGAAATTACTGTTTGACCAACAACTCTAATAAAAACTTAAGATTTTAGAGAGAGTGTAATATAATTATTTATATTTTTTCACAGGTCTCTTTATGTGCTGGTTAAATTTTTAATCAAATATGCACAAGTTTTTTTAAAACTTAGGGCCTGTTTGGTTTGCATTTCAAAAAATAGTATCTGAAAACAGTTTTTAAGAAGAGTTTTAAGAAAGTAGTTTTGATATTTTTTGAGATAAAAAACTTGTTTGGTTAGATGATTTCAAAATTAATTTTACAATACAGAAAATAGTAAACCTGTTTGGACAGCCTAAATATATATTTGAACAGTAATTCAAACATTAATAAAAAAATTATTTTTAGATTGACAAATTCATAAAAAAAAAATTCAATAAACCAAACTTTAATATATAAATTTATATATATATATATATAATATATATATATATATATATATATATATATATACGTATCTATATATAATTATATATATATATATATATATATAACTAAATAAATAAATATATATATTTATACGTATTTATATATATATTGTTCTCCTTGTTTCCAAAATTTTTTCAAAAAAACTCTAAAAAAAAGCTACACTTGTTTTCTATTTCTTTGACTCAAATCTCTTTTTTTTTTTTTCAAAATTTAGAGAAAAAAACTAAACAAACAGGTTTTGGATATTTTTGAAATTTTGAAAACAAAAAACTGTTTCCAAGATGATAACCAAACATGACCTTAATCTTTTAAGAAGAGTTGATGGTTTAGTATGATATTAGAGCATGATGTCCTCCTTTCGAATTTCGTTGTCACCCTGATGCTTACATGTGTTTGTCGTTTTTAGAAGACTTGATAGTATAACAAAGTATCATACCAACAAGTCTTACATTTGAATTTTGACACCACTCTAATAATTATAAGACTTACACGAGTTTGATCCAAAATATATCCTGCATTTAAGGGGACATGTTCAAATATAAAAATATATTTATATATTGTGCATGGTATGACATCTGACCACTTCAATATGAAAAGGAAAACAACCATACTATTATTAAAAATCACACCATATCTTATACTTCAGTCACTATTCAGAATCAAAAAAATAGTTTGAAAAAAGTCTAGTTATTCCATAAAGTTATCTAATTATTCACTGTGTTAGATAGATTGATGCAAGCAACAGACAGCATAGTAAGTTTAGTATATGATCAAAAACATAGAAATATTCTTATTTTTTTTAATTTTCAGAACTAATTTTAAGGACCCTGGCACTGCTTACAAACTGGATCGTGTAACTGAATTTGTTGGGAAATTGACTTCTTGTTGAGATTCACTGATAACTAGATATTATGTACTTATTGTAAGATTGAACCATTGCATTGCATCATGGTTCATTGATAGCATGTCCTTTACGCTTTTCATAGAAGTTGTATTCAAATTATGATTTTATCCAAAAAAAATTGCAGATTATAAGAAAGGTGATGAAGGGAGTTTCATTCTGAACTATCATCAAAGGTGTTGTGTGATTACTGTATACTCTAGTATAATATGTATATGTTTTGGAAA
>CAUOFW020002811.1:0-43455 GCA_963454935.2 Ilex paraguariensis
TCCATCAAGATCAAGGACAGGAGATCTATGTTGTGGCCCCTACCTATTACGTATAGCAATCGTCCATCTCTGGGAGGATTTGATTCTTATGTCCGATGGGGGCAAGGTTCGAGACAGCAATCAAATTCAACATCTTGTACTTGTCCGTCAATTCACCTTACCTAAAAAATCTTCGTCCTCCCCAAGTAAAAGTCACCAAGCCCGTCAATTCAACGCCTACAACATCCATCTGAACATTCTTCCTCGGGGGATAGTTTGGCCTTTGTTTCCATGGTAAGGGCCCATGTCTCCACAATGTAATCAACATCGACATTGATGTGAGCTCCCCACACATATGTCTTTTAATCACCCCATTGATAATTTCGGCGTTGGAGTAAAAACTCCTGCACCAACTCCTTCACCGCCTCCCCTCCATTCCTCATGTACATAGTCCACCCCTCGCCTCCATATTGGCATAAAGTCCGAACTCCACAAAATCAATCAATTCAATTGAATGTTCACAACCAATTACTTGGTTTTGATAAAAATTGTCATACCTATTCCCCTTGAGAGAATTGGGAAATTGGGTCATATCGTACCTTCGAACTATGGGTGGCCTTCCTTCTCATTCCTTGATCACTTCCTCCACAAAATTTGGCTCTTGGTTGGCTACCTTGCGCCTAGCGGGCATTTTCATCCTTGGAGGCATGACTTTCGATTTTGGGGGTTTTAGGGCTTGAAAAGTTTGGATTTCTTGTGAGAAATGAGAGAAATGAGGTGGAAATGTGTGTTGGGATGCCTGATTTTGGGTAGAAATTGGAAAATGGATGAGGTTTTGAGGGCTGGGAAGTGAAGAGTCACCGAGGGTTTTGGGCATTTTTGAAGGTTTTGGGTGATTTTGAAATAAAGAAGATGAACCAGATATTTATAGTTAGGCTAACAACGTTTGAACATGTATAGAAGGATTTTTAACAGAACGTTCGAACGTTACCCAGACATTCGAACGTTTGGAGCTCCCAGTACTTTTGATGTCCTGTAGAGGCCAAAATACTGTGAGCTCCTATCATTTGAACGAGGGTTTGGCGTTTGAACGTTGGGTCCTAGTTCAAATGTTACCTAGGCATTTGAACGTTTAGTGCTCCCAGTACTTTAGATGTCCTGTAGAGGCCAAAGTACTGTAAGCACAGAACGTTCGAACGCTAAATGCCTTTGAATGCCAAATCAAAAATCACACTTTTTATGCACATTTATATACACATTAAAATAAGGCTATGTACACAATTTGAACTTGAAAAAAAAATAATGGCGTCTCAGGATAAGTCCCTACCCATGCTTAAGGTTGGTATTCTAGGACATTCCTTACTCGGCCCACATTTTATTTCACCAAAAAGGATTTTGTACATCTAACAAAAAGATATTTACACTTTTTACAAAAGTTTGAACCTTTGGCTTTCATCCCAAAAACACAGTTTTCCACAATTGTCAAAAAGCAGTCTAATTCGAGTCTTCCCCTGTCTCTATGCCATTTAAACAATCAGTGACTCTTCTAATTTCCTATTGCACAAAATGGCTAAGTAAAGTACAGTAATAGCATGGCGTCTCAATATAATCCTTACTCTGCCCATTCACTATCCAGTCTAATCGATCAAGTGCATGACCAAAGAATGGTTCAGAACATTGATTATATTCTTTCATGTGAAAGATCTTGCCACATTGTTTACAGGAGCCAAGTCTTTTGGCATGACAACGTTTAGCAAAAGTGCTTCTGCCACACAGTGGTTTCGCTTGTTGTTCTCAAATTTTAGTTTTTCTTACCAATCTTTCTTTTCTCATTATCACAGAATGCACATCAGGCGAAAAGTGCATAAAATGCCTAAACTGAACCAAAAAAGCTTACTATCTATGTTTGCCAAGCTTAACACACTCTATCTGGTTCTTTAATGTATGTCAGTCACAAAGACGATTGAAGCTACTTTAAAGACATGATCATCACCATAAAGACTATAAAAATGCAAAATACACAATACAATACGATGAAAAAAAAAATTAAGGCACAAAATATGAACTGTAGTTCTCACCCCCAACCTAAACTCAACATTGTCCCCAATATTTTGAATTTACCAGAATACACAAAGTGGAGTTAGGATTGAAAGTAGGGATCTGTTCATCTGCCGATGCCTACAAACAAAATACACAAATTAATCATCTTTATGAAGATCAGGGTTTCAGCTAGGATGGAAATCCTTGTGTGTGAGTGTAAATAGAAGCAGGACACCCACGAGCAAATACAAAATTAAAATGCAAAACATGAAGCAAAAGATTGTGTCTGTGGAGTGTATGGCCATGGAGTTGCAGATAGTGGATCGTTTTGCAGAGAATATAGAAAAAGAAGAAGAAGAAGGACAATGGAGGATGGGGAAAAGAGAAAGGGTTGGAGGCCTTATAAAGGTGTCATTTTGGGTCGGGTTGGGTTGGATTTTTCCTGACGAATCTCGACGGAATATTCTCGATCCATTAAAAAAATGGTTTCCACATCTTTAACAAAGTCTTCTAAAAATGGTTTCAAATGCTGACTATTGACAGTAAAAATATTACCATTTGATGGATTTTCCACTTCCGCTGCTCCATGTCCAAGCACTTGTTTGACAATGTAAGGCCCAGTCTACCTTGATCTCAACTTACCAGCAAATAGGCAGAGCCTTAAATTGAATAAGAGGACTTTCTGTCAAGGGGTAAAGGATTTTGTCAATATGTTTTTATCATCAAAAACCATCATCCATTCCTTTGCAATTTTAGCATTGTCATATGCCTCATTTCTGAACTCTTCCAACTCATTAATCTGAAGTTTTCTTGAGACTCCAACTTTGTCTATGTCAAAGTTTATTATTTTAATGGCCCAATATGCTCTGTGTTCAAATTCTACAGGTACGTGACAAGGCTTGCCATAGACTAATCGATAAGGAGACATGCCTAAAATTGTTTTAAAAGCAATGTGATATGCCCAAAGTGCATCAATAGTCTTAACGACCAATCTTTGCAGTCTGGGTTTACAATTTTTTCTCAAATCAGTTTGATCTCTCAATTAACTAATTCAACCTTTCCACTAGTCTGTGGATGATAAGGGGTTGCAATTTTATGAGAAATCCAGTACTTTTTCATCAAATTCTAAAAAGGACGATTGCAAAAATGAGCACCCCCAACACTTATAATGGATTTAGGAATTCCAAACCTGGACAAAATATTTTCTTTTAAAAGCTTGATCAAATTTCAGTGATCTTTATTTTGGCATGAAATTGCTTCAACCCATTTGGACACATAATCAACAGCCACTAAAATATATAGATAGCCAAAGTAAGGGGGTAATGGTCCTATAAAATTGATGCGAAAATCTTGATTTGATTTTGAAAGAATTAAATCCACTTTAATTACAGTGATTCCAAGAATTACCCGTGCTAGACCTAAATGTCAATGGATAAGCAAGAAGATATACATATCAATAGTGTTTAATCATTCATATAACCCAAAATACTTAATCATTGAAAAAACTCTAATTGAGTCAAAATCCCCAATTCATGGATGAGACACCCTTATCCGATCAAACCAGAGTATGACTACTCACTCATTATCAAATTGAAAATGAAAATAATTAAATAAAAAATGATTAAAATTAAAAGCAAAGAAATCTTGAATTGAAATTGCAAGAAAATTAAATACTTTGAGTTGAATAGCAATAATGTAAATCGTTCACAAGAATAAACTGAATGTAATTACATTGCAAGAAGTAAAGACTTGAAATTAAATAAAGGTTGTAGTAGAACAATGGAGAAGAACTCTTGAAAGCAACAATTCTAATTCTAAACCTAGGAGAAAAGAGAAGAAATAAACAATGAAAAATAGTCTTTCAATGATGAATTTAGCGATCCTTCTCTTTTTGCTAGACTAAGGTATTTACTGGAGGTAATGTGCTGATTTTTCTCCCTTTAATCCACGAATCACGACCTTTAAAATAACCCAATAGATTATCTTTTCAAATCTATCCTCGCATCAGAATTACAGGAACCTACCAGTAGGAAGCAGAAAATGACCTACAGGTAGAACTATTCACTATTTTGCACGAACTGATTGGCCTTCTTTTCTACTAGTAGAACAACTTTTATTTCAGACTTGCCGATAGAACAAAACTCACCTACCACTAGAAAAACTTTATTTTTTACTTCTACCAATAAGAATGAACTCCTACTAGTATAACCAATTTCTACCTTCAGTTGAATTGGTAGAAGACCTACTAGTAGAAAAGGTGTTTTCTTCAATTGTGCTCACAATGGCCTTGGCTTGACTTCTAAACCTCTTAGCTCATATTCCCTCAGTTGAAACAATGTGATCTAACACTATGCCTTGTATCAACATAAAATGGCACTTCTACCAATTAAGCACAAGATTGGTCTCCTCACATCTTATTAATACTTTCTCCATATTCTTCAGGCACAAATCAAAAGAATCTGCATAAATAAGAAAATCATGCATGAAAACTTCTAAAAACCTCTCAACCATGTCACTAAACTAACTCAACATGCATCGTTGAAATTACATATGATTAGTAGTTATAATCAACGTATCACTGTGCCTTTTTATGTCTAATTATACTTTGAAGGAGTTTAAATGCTGGCATTTCAGGACATAAATTGTACAAGGTACCAAAGGCAATGAATATCACACTTTCGTGCAACACCAGTATAATAAACCGGTTAACTTCTTATAACCCACATTTATCTTCCGATTAACTTGCTGTTGACACGGGAGTTAATTGAGTTACCTACCACAAGTATAATAAACCGGATGATTAACTACATGTTCAGATCCTCGAGCTAAAGGGTGACTATTTATATTTGAATTTATCTTATATTTTGTCTAGAAAAACTTCTTGGAAAGAATGATATATTTGGCCCAGGAAAATATCTAAATATCATCACTATAAATCTCAAAGGTTACAATCACATGGTCTCTGTCGTTGATTACTTCAAAACACCAACAATAGTTCCATGTGGATTCGACTCTAGACTTAACAGGATTATTACAACAGCTTGACTACCTGCACTTGGGTGTACACATTTTGGATCAAGTCAACATAAACCAAATGGCATTTTTTTATATGCAAATGCACCAAATGGGCATGTGTATGTCATTTTCTCCTGGTCATCAAGTGTTATCTCTATCTAGTTGTATCCTGAGTATCCATCTAGGAAATAATAAAATGCATGACTATAATCCTCTTTAAGACTTGATCACAAAATGGGAGAGGGAAGTGGTCTTTCCCTATTACAGAATTGGGTTTTCAGTAGTCTATGCATATACGCCGTCCTGTGACAACTCGGGTAGGCACCAACTCATTAGCATTATTTTTAACCACAATAACCCCCGAACTTCTTAGACACAACTTGGGTTAGGTGACCCATTTACTATCAAAGATGGGAAAGATGATTTCCGCATCCAACAATTTAAGCACCTCAACCCGTACAACTTGTTTCATGTGTGGGTTCAACCGTTATTGCATTTGACGAGAAGGTTTTACATCCTCCTCAAGGTATATGGCATGATTATAGGTTAACAGACTAATACCTTTCAAATCAACAATGATCCATCCAACGACACTCATATGGCATCTAAGGATTTCTAAGAACTTAAACTCCTATGAACTTGCAAGTTTAGATGAAATGACCACTGGATAAGATTTATCCTCCCCAAGAAATGCATACTTTAAATCAGATGGAAGGGGTTTCAATTCAGGTTTTGGTGGTTTGACAGTAGATGAGAGTGGCTTACTATCACTAGGGGCAAACTCTTCAAACTTGGGCATCCATGGGCCGACAACATGAACTGGGTAAACTTCTAGCTCCTTGATTAGTTTCAAGCAATCATTCTCAAGCACAGATTCCAATGCAAATGTAATGGACATCCACCAGACAAGATTATAGTAAATCATCAAGAAAGGCCTTATTCAAATGCTCCTATGTCAAAATTTCAATGAAATTGACTCCTCTCACTTCCTCCTCCTGACTCGGTTGCTTAGCAATATTGAAAATATTATGCTCAATACTCATATTCTCAGAAGATAATTTCATGATCCCATTCATGCAATTGATCAAAACATTAGAAGTAGCAATGAAAGATCAAACAAGAATGACAAAAATTTGACTCCCTGAGTGTGCAACTAGTTGAGTGTCCAAGACAATGAAGTCTAAAAAAAAAAGAATTTGTCCACTTGGACAAGGACATCCTCAAATATCCCCCTCGAAACTCTAGTGGTATGCCAATTGAAGTGTAATGCACATATGCTTGAGCTCTCCTACACCTAATTGTTGGTAGACTAAAAAAGGGATTAATTTCATCCTCACTTCAAGATCAAGCAAGGCTTGCTCAATCTTCAAGTTCCTAATTACACATGAAACTGTGGGATACCCTAGGTACTTGTATTTTGAAGGGGCTAGATTTTGGCACTGGCTTGTTTAGTTAAGAAGGCCATCTTTTGAACATTTTGACATCTTTTAACCGTGCAGAAGTCCTTTAGAAAATTGGCATAAGAAGGGACCTACTTAATGGTATCAAGAAGTGAAATATTAATTTTTACTTGCTTAAATAGCTCATAAATATCAGCATGTTGTTCAACTTTTGAGGTTTCTTGATTCTTTGGGGAAAGGGAACAGGAATAGGAGATATTCACCCCTTAACTTCCCTAAACTCAATCTCATTTGGAGAAACTTGTGCAGGTTAAACCATTGGTGTAGACTTAGTGTGTGTTGGTGGTGTAGCCTTGTTAATGACTCTACCACTTCTAAGAGTGGTGATGGCTTGGATATGCTCTTGTGGTGGTTCCATGGGTAGAAGGATTACCTACCTGGTACTAACACTTTGGCTATTTAGTTAGGCAAGAAACTTGTTTGTTTTTGTGTGTGGTCATCGACTGGGTGAACTTTTGGATATGACTTTTAATATCCTCAAAAGATTAGGTGGTTTGGGCTTTGAATTCATTGAAGACCTGAGTGGATTGATTGTTGTAGTTCATTTGGCCTTGCATGAACTGGTTCAGAGTGTCCTCAAGATTCCTCTTGTGTGGTGGTTGATATGGTTGATAAGCAAGAGGTCTTTGAGGTGTTAGCTGGTGAGTCACTAGTTTTGGATTTAACAGGAGGTTGTTGTGTGTTTCTCCAACTGAAATTTGGGTGGTTCTACCACTGTGGATTGTAAGTCTTAGAATAAGGGTTGGAATAAAGTTTATTAAAATTGGATATTGCATTGGATTGCTCCAACAAAACCTTCTTGAATGTAGGTATGGTGGGACACTATCCCACACACTTGTTCTGTGGGAGGTACAATAGCACCTTGATTTACCTTCCTTATCTCTAGAGCTTCGAGCTTTCGTGATGAGGTGGACATCTTGGCCCTAAGGTCGACATACTCTTTCAAAGAGTACTTCCTCCTTGGGAAGTGGAAGTTCTAGCTTTTATAGTGGTAGGAGAGGTCGAGTACCACGTTTGGGAACTCTTGGATATGGTATCAAAAAACTCAAAAGTCTCCTCTGGACTTTTTCTCATGAATTCCCCTTGAGCCATCATCTCAAAAAATTGACGTAATTGATAAGGGAAAGAATCATAGAAAAATCCTACTAAAGTTCAACTCTCAAATGCATGGTGTGGGCAAGTTTGGAGAAGTTCCTTAAATCTCTCCCAACATTGGTAGAATGTTTCTCCCTCTTTAAGAGAAAATTTCATGATTTGCCTTTTAAGTGCATTCGTGCGGTGTAAAGGAAAAAACTTCTTGAAAAATTCAGTTTATAAAGCTTGCCAATTTGATATAGAGTGGGATTTTAATGAATTTAACCATTGTTTAGCTTTGTCCTTTAAAGAGAAAGAAAAAAGTTTCAACTTGGCCAGTTCAGAATTATCTTGGAACGTCCCACATACCTCCTCGAATTCTTTCACATGTAAGTATGGATTTTCATTTTTGAATCCATGAAATTGAGGTAGTAACTGCACTGTCCAAGGCTTCACATTGAAGTTAGATGCATTTATAGGAAAAACAAAACAAGAGGGGACACTATTTCAGGTGAGATGTACATACTCACTTAGAGTTCGAACATTAGGTACTACCTCCTCATCTCTTTGATTATTAACCATACTATTATCAAAAGAGTCTGTGATTGATTGAGGTGTTGAAGATTTGGATTGATTCACAAACCTAAGAAATTCTTCTGGCAAATTTTGTAAGAGAGGGGTTTCACTAGACATAAAAAACTCTAAACAGAAAAATGTTTAAAACAGCAATATATACAAAAGAATGAAAGTCTCTTCACTTTTACTTCAAAACACTATAGTTTCCTTGGCAGTGGCACAAAAAATTTGACTTGATTCGAAATGTATACACTCAAGTGTAGGTGGTCAAGTTATAGTAATAATGTAAAACCCAGGAATTTTTATGAAAAATGGCAAAATGGTGATTATCTGCTACATACCGAATTTGTTTTTAGAACTCGAACGATGAAACAAATTTCATAGTTGGATTTGTCTCACGAAATCTAGTTACCCAATCAATTTTCATTGAATTCTGAAATAGTCAAATTTTTTTTGGTTTATGATGCGATCAATTATCGTGTGACCAAAATAAATGCGATCGAGAATTAATTGTGAAATATGAAAAATAATTTAAATTTATTTCAAATAAAATTTTTCGAACATAACACGCAATGAGATTTAATTTATTCAAAATAAAACTAAATCAAGAAAAGACAAAACGTGTGGTGCATTGTGGGCCAAGTATCCTAGGGGTATAAAAAGGGGGAAAATCATATTTTTCCCCCATTTGGCTGCTGATTTTCAGATAGAGAGAGAAGAAGAAGAAGAGAGAGAAAACAAGAGTTTCTTCCATCTTCTCCTTATGATCTATGGCCAACCTTTTGTCGAATCGCCTCGGGCCAAGAACAAAAGTTGTTCTACTCGATGAGAGCTACGTCTACGTACCAAAAATAACAAATTTTGCCGAAATCTAAAAGACAGGATTTTTGAAAATCAAGATTTGAAGCTTGAATTGAGATTCTTGGATTTTCTACCACTCGTATTACACTTCAAGAGGTACGGTTTTTCTCCTAGTTAGGTTTATTTCCAACCTAGGGTTTCGTATGAAATGGGTTTGGTGTTAGAGATGAAATCTAATGTATTGCACATACCTATTGTGGTTGAAATGTAAAAATTGGTATAGAAATGGATAAACGAATTTTGCATGAATTGGGTATTGTTGAAATTGCTTGATTTGGGAATTTCATGGATAATGTGATGAATTGGGCATGATTATGTGTTACATGATTTTGTGCCTTTTGGGTGTTTGATAAAATGTCTTGAATGGAATGAGCATGTTATTTGAATGAAATTGATATAACATATTTTGATAATGTTGTAAATTGTAATTATATTCTTATGATATAATTGACAATTGAGAATGTTGTTTGAGATGGAATGTTGTTCATAATATGCTCATGACATGGAAATTGCAATTGTACATTACACTTGCAGATGCACGGGAAGTATCACATTTATGGGCATGTGACATGGGTATGGGTGTCTGCAAGGTTTTGATCAAAAGCCATCCTTGGTGGGTTGTTATGTGGGCTCGGGAAAGTTGAGTCAAGGTTTGACTAATTCGCACAGGTTGCATTGAAAATTTGATCAAGGTTAGATTATCTCTCGCGTGCAAGACTTGGTGAATTGAATAGGCACTCCATTGGTATTGAGTCCATAAAGTGTGTCGGCATACACAGAGCCATTAGTGGAAGTCCATAGATGTCGTGTCGGTTAGGTGCCTGTTGGTGGAAGTCCATAAATACCCACCCAAAGAGAGACTCGAGATTTATAAATAATCATTGGTGTATAACATCAATGGCGGGGACTTGGAGTGTCTGGATACATACGCATGGCATTGCATGTGTTATGGGAGCTAGTGGAGGGCTCGGGTTGCATTGCATTTGTGAGTCTCACCTCATAATATGCCATAGCATTGTGGCATTTATCATTGAATGGTATATTGTTGAATGGGCGTTTGTTGATTGTTGTATTGCATGTGAGCATTTCATATGCATATGGGTTAGGGAGTAGTCTCTTTAGGAGATACCCTATTGAGCGTGGCTCACCCTTTATGAGAGCAATATTTCATGTATGGGACAAGCGCTAGTGGACGGCTCTCACTTGGACCCTTGTTGATGAAGAAAGCCAAGTTGTGATTTTAAATTACATTTTTGTCAAACAATCGTGTAATTAGTTTTGGACTTGTAATGTTGTATAAAAGATTATATAATAAACTCATATGGACTATATTTTGTGTAAATGTTGTATGAGATTAGGTGAGTTGAAATTGAAAAATTATTGAATTGGGAGAAAAATGGGCTCTGTAGCACGTTGATTAGCTACCGGTATCACAATTCTAGTATGCTCAGGTACCGATAGCAAGTCATGAGATACAGGTAGCTCGCTAGTAGTGGGCAGCTATCGGTAGCTAGTACATGAGCTACCGGTATATCCTCCAAAATTTTAAAAATTTAAAATAACTTTGTCAAGCCTTCAGGCCTCAAGCCCTTTTGTTCAAAAGATTTAAATGGAGTAATATTAATGGCAAATTGATGGATATTGGACCTTGGAATGGTCGTATAATGACATGGTGTCAGATTATGCGCCATGCAAGGGTACTTTCGCGGGTTGATGGGTGATCAACGGGTTGAGAAAGGACCCCAGGATTCTGGGCGTCACAAATAATCTGGTTAAGTCCGAGAATAAAGATAATCTTGTAAGGATGGATTGTGATGATGTAGATATATTCTAAACAAAATATAAGACTCTTAATAGTAAATAAAGTCATTCATTACTTCGAGGATCCGAAAGTGTGAAGATGTGTTATGGTGCTCTATTTAAGTAGTATTGATTACTCAATTAACCCCTATTTCAACATCAAGTTAATTAGAGGATAATGATTGAATGAGTTAATTAAGAGCGTAGCTATTGTCTGAATTTGATATTGACAATTTACAGACAATTTACGTGCAAGTATACACGAACAACAAGTAATAAAGTGATAAGTAGAGTATCGTTCCCACGGAGAATTATCACTAATAACTTCCAAGTACTAACTTTATATCAATTCAATTTTATTTAAACAATTGGAATTGACTAAGAATTCACTAATTTAAAACTAAATCTAAACTTAATAATCAAGGATTTAATTTACCGGATAAAAGAATTTAAGATTACAACTTTCCCTAATGCTTCGTATAAATCTTTCCATTCTCTTTCTAGTTAATTGGTCAAAATAAGTTGTTAACTGAGAACTCAAAATTATTTATAAAACCTCTTCCAATAGTTAGATAAAAATATCTCCCCCAATTAAATTACTATATTCCTATGTAAAATAATTTAGAATAGATTCATTAAGTTCAAACTCTCATAAAAGTTACACATAGCATATAGGTATATTCATATCCTATACACAAAACCAGCAATTCAATCCTAAGAAGAATTAACCAGACGCATGTCATCATATTCAGATCTAAACCTAGAATTTATCTTCCAATTTCATATAGGTTATCAAATTAATTGTTGGCCACATAATCATATATTAAGCACAAAATATGATAAACAACTCATGTATGATCAATAGAACTAGAAACGAAAGTAGATTAATTTAACTAACCATCAGGTTCTGTTGCAATCTTAATATAAACTTAGTTCATAATGTAATTGAAAAGCATCATTCTCAAATTAAACAACATCTCAGAAAATGAAGAAGTAAAAGTAAGAGAAAAGAATGAAAACTTCGTTGCAATCTTTACTTTCTCTCTAGCCTTCGATTCCGATTTTCTTCATGTCACTTCCTTCGATTCTTGCCTTCAATTTTTCTATCAATCCATTTTTTTTTCTATGTTAGCAGCCCCCAAAATCAGTATATCCCCTTTCCTACTCAAACCCTAGCATATATGTTGCCTTAGGGTTCAATTTCAGCCCCAAAAACAAGTCAGAATTCACGTCTAGAGCCAACACAAGCGCCTAGGCGCTTAAAACTAGCGCAGGGGCACTGACTTTTTGCCCTTCAAGCATAGGACCACTGGTCCTAGCGCAGCTGCGCTGATCCTCTTTTAAGCCTAGAGCTTCCCTTGTTGATTAGCCTTCAAAAATCCAACACCTAGGCTCCAAATTGATCTTGTTTACTTCCAAATGATGATCTCTACAAAATAACATTAAAACACACAAAACAAATAAAAAGGAACCTAAAATATTAGAAAACTTGCAATTTCATCAAGCCGAAAATACTCAATTCGTAGGTATAAAATCCACTCATCAAATACCCCCAAACTTAAATCTTTGCTTGTATTCAAGCAAAATACTAAGTACAAAAACTATAAAAATTAACCCTAACAACCAACTACTCAAACAATGGAATGACAAAACTAAATTACCTAACCTATTTCATGGTTTAGTACACAAAGCCTGATAATTTGATCTTTAAAATATTTAAACAGATAAGGATCTTCCCAGAAAAAGTTACGTACCTCACTTAGAAATTTATTTCTATTAGACCAGGTATAATTAGAGAGAATAGTGCCAGTAGCTAAATAATTAGCTATATTTGCATACCATGGTAATTCGGTTATTACAAACAATTGTTCATCTGGAAAAGTTTCTCTAATCAGAATTAGTTCTTCCTTTATTTCATAGTTTAATCTTGACAAGTGATCTGCTTTCACATTTTCTACTCGTTTCTTATCTTTGATGATTAAATCAAATTCTTATAGTAATAATATCCAACGCAGAAAACATGGTTTAGCATCCTTTTTAGTAAGTAAGTATTTTAAAGCTGCATAATTGGTAAATGCAACAATTGATGATCCAACTAGATATGAACGAAATTTATCTAATACAAATATAACAGCAAGTAGTTTTTTCTCTGTGGTTGAATAGTTCATTTGTGTATCATTTAGAGTTTTACTTGCATAGTATATAACATAAGGTTTTTTATCTTTTCTTTGTCCTAATACAACTCCTACCACATAATCACTTGCATCACACATTATTTCAAAAGGTAATGACTAGTCAGGAGGTTGCATGATAGGTGCAGAAATAAGCATGTTTTTTAATTTATCAAAACCTACTTGACATGTTTCATTCCATTCAATGATTATATCCTGGCATAATAGATTACATATAGGCTTGGCTATGAAACTAAAATTTTTTATAAATCTTCTGTAAAATCTTGTATGACCTAGAAATGAGCGAATATCTTTTACTGTTCTTGGTGAAGGCAGATTAACTATACGATCAATCTTTGATTTATCCACTTCAATTCCTTTTTTAGACACTATATGACCTAAAACAATACCTTGTATAACTATGAAATGACATTTTTTCCAATTTAAAATAAAGTTTGTTTCTTCACATCAAATGAGCACTTTTTCCAGATTTTCTGGACATATATGAAATGAATCCCCATATACTGAAAAATTATCCATAAAGACTTCTAAATATCATTCTACCATATCACTAAATAAACTTAACATATAGCGTTGAAAGGTAGCTGGCACATTACATAGTCCAAAAGGCATTCTTTTGTATGCAAAAGTGCCAAAGGGACATGTAAATGTAGTTTTTTCTTGATCATCTATTACAATTTCAATTTGATTATAACCAGAATATCCATCTAGAAAGCAATAATATGCATGACCAGCTATTCTTTCTAAGACTTGGTCAAGAAAAGACAATGGAAATAGAAATTTTCTGGTGAGTAAATTTAGCTTCTGATAGTCAATACATACACGCCAGCATGTGATAGTACGCATTGGGACTAATTCATTTTCTTTATTTTGTATTACAGTAACACCAGATTTGTTTGGGACTACTTGTGTAGGACTAACCCATTTACTATCATATATAGGATAGATAAAATTTGCATCTAATAATTTAAGTAATTCATTGTGAACTACCTCTTTCAAGTGTGGATTTAATGTAACGCCCTAAAAATCACCTTGGATGGCATTACAATCTAAAAACCATTCACATCATGAGAGCATTAATATGATCTATAAATAAATAAGACTTCATTTTTCATCCATAAAATTTAAAACATTATCCAAAAGAATTTGCCCAACCATGGCATTTATATCTCAAAAATTTAACTATCGTAGTGCAGCGGAATAACAAAAGAAAAACTAGACTTCACAATGTTTAGAATAAATATCCTAGTGTAAAATCCGGGTAGATTTAAACTTTTATGAATAAAGGGTAAAATGGTAAATTGTCACCTTGTATAACAATACATATGCATATACATAATTTTCACCCTTAGTCTAGCAACACCTAAGGTAAGAATAATCCAAAGTAGGAATAACCCCTACCTCTTAGGAGTGTAGAAAACCCCTAAAACACCAAAACCAACCCAAAAGCTTTGATCTCCAAAAATTCTTCTTTTGAGTATTCGGTGAAATCACTTTCTTTTGGTACGTAGACGTAGCCCTTGACGAGGAGAACGATCTTTGTTCTTGGTCCAAGCGGATTGGAGCACTAGAATTATGTAGATCATAGAGAGAAGTTGAAGCTTTTCCTCTCCTTTCGCTCTCTTTTCTATCGGCTGAAGAGGATGCTGAACAATGGGGGAAAAATCTGATTTTTCCCCCTATTTATACTTTAGAACACTTGGCCCACAATTGGCCACATGTCCATTTTTAATTCCGGGTCCATTTTTGTCCCGAACAATTAAATCTCGCCCCGGTTTAAATCTAAAATATTTTTATTTCAATTTATCTTATTTTATTGCCCAAAATTTAAAATTTTATAAAAAAATTCGTGTACAGGGTCACCCGAAGCCCGATCGCTCCGTAAAACGTGAAAAATTTGACTATCTCAGAATTCGACGAAAATTGACGTGGTAACTCGATTTCGCGAGACGAATCCAACGGTGAGGTCCGTTTTGTCATCCGAGTTACAAAAAATTTCAGATTTACAACCCGAATCATGGTGACAATTTACCATTTTACCCTTTATTCATAAAAGTTTAAATCTACCCGGATTTTACATTCTCCCCCCCTTAGAAGAATTTCGTCCCCGAAATTCTCACACACATGCACACTTAGACACATGCATATGCAATAAGTAACCTCATACTTAAAATTTTAAACATGTACCTCCATCCTCGAACAAAAATGGGTAATTGGTACGGATGGTGTCCTCACGCTCCCATGTCGCCTCCTCCACTCCTCGGTGCTGCCACAGCACCTTTACTAGCCTTACAGTCTTGCCCCGCAAAACCTGCTCCCTGCTATCCATGATGCGCACCGGTCCCTCCTCAAAGGTCCCATCCACATCAACAACAAGCTCGCCCCAATCTACCACATGAGTCGGATCTGGGATATACTTCCGGAGCATAGAGACATGGAATACCGCGTGAACACCCGATAGATTTGGCGGTAACGCCAACCGATAAGCAACTGCACCCACCCTCTCGAGTACTTCGAAGGGCCCAATGTACCTTGGCGACAGCTTTCCCCGCTTGTCGAACCTGACCACTCCTCTCGTAGGCATCACCTTCAAGAAGACATGATCTCCCACCTCAAACTCTAGAGGTCGTCGCCGTCTGTCAGCGTAGCTCTTTTGCCGGCTCTGAGCCGTGAGAAGACGCTTTCGTATCAAGCCCACCTTCTCTGAGGTGTCTCTAACCAAGTCCGGACCCGTAACAAGTCTCTCTCCAACTTCTGTCCAACAAATCGGAGATCGACATGGCCTCCCATATAGTGCCTCATAGGGTGCCATCTGTATACTCGCCTGATAACTATTGTTATAGGCGAACTCTACCAAGGGTAAATGATCTTCCCAGCTACCCTTAAGATCTAGGACACATGCCCGTAACATGTCTTCTAATGTCTGAATGGTTCTCTCAGCCTGACCGTCCGTCTGGGGATGAAAAGCAGTGCTCATCATCAGTTGTGTCCCCATGGCTCGTTAAAAACTCTTCCAAAAATGAGCCGTAAACCTGGGATCCCGATCCGATACTATAGATACGGGTACCCCATGCAACCGGACAATCTCCCGTATATATAACCTACAAAATTCCTCCAGTGTGAAGGTCATCCGTACGGCCAAAAGGTGTGCCGACTTAGTAAGCCGGTCCACTATCACCCATACCGCGTCATGTCCCCGTGATGTCCGTGGCAAGTGAGTCACAAAATCCATCGTAACATGTTCCCACTTCCACTCAGCTACCTCCAATGGCTGGAGTAACCCTGCTGGTCTCTGGTGTTCAGCCTTCACTTGCTGACACGTGAGACATCTACTAACAAAATTACCAACTTGCCGCTTCATCCCATTCCAATAATACTGGCGACGAAGATCATGATACATCTTTGTGCCCCCTGGATGAACCGCAAAACGGGAGCAATGAAACTCCCTAAGGATCTCCTCTTTCAGATCCGCCAACTGAGGAACCGCAACCCTTCCTCGATACCGAAGACTACCATCCGAGTGAATGGCCCAGCCCTCGTCACCTGTACCTGCCTGTACACGGTCCCGGATAGACAATAGCTCTGTGTCCTGACTCTGGGACTCAATAACCCTGCTCAGTAGGGAAGGCGTAGCTATCAAACTCCCCAAAATACCCTGAGCCTGACCCATATAACATAGCCCGAACTGTCCCACAGTCTCGAGCATCTGCCACTCTCGGGAAGCCACTCTAGCCAGGATTCCCCGTGGTTTCCGACTGAGTGCATCAGCCACCACATTTGCCTTACCGGGATGGTAATGCAAGGTGAAGTCATAATCCTCCAGAAACTCCATCCACCTGCGTTGCCTCATGTTGAGGTCCCGCTGTGTAAAGATGTACTTCAAACTTTTGTGATCTGAAAATACCTCGAACTGCTCACCGTATAGATAATGGCGCCAAGCCTTCAAGGCAAAGACAATGGCTGCCAACTCCATATCATGTGTGGGGTAACTCTGCTCGTGGTTCTTTAACTGCCGAGAACCATAAGCTACCACTCTCCCGGACTGCATCAAGACGCATCCAAGTCCGTCCTTGGAGGCATCACAGTATACCGTATACTTCTGTCCCCTTTCCGGAACTATCAGAATAGGAGCTGATGTAAGCCTCCTCTTCAACTCTTGGAATGCCTTCTCACAAGCGTCATTCCACTCAAACTTGACCTCTTTTCGGGTCAACTTGGTCATAGGAGCAGCTAGTCGAGAGAAGTCCTCAATGAACCTCCGATAGTACCCTGCCAATCCCAAGAAACTGCGTATCTCGAAGACTGACTTCGGCCTCTCCCAATTCATAACTGCCTCAACCTTCTCCGGGTCCACAGATACACCCGAAGCCGACACCACGTGTCCCAAAAATTTCACCTCCGTAAGCCAAAATTCACACTTGCTGAATTTAGCGTACAACTGATGGTCTCTCAAGGTCTGGAGAACAATCCTCAAGTGACCCTCATGCTCCTCCTCAGACTTGGAGTAGATCAGGATGTCGTCCACAAAAACCACAACAAACTGATCCAAATAGGGTTGAAAAACCCTATGCATGAGATCCATAAATGCCGCCGGGGCATTCGTCAATCCGAATGGCATCACTGTGAACTCGAAATGCCCATATCGCGTTCTGAACGCCGTCTTAGGGATATCTGCCTCCCTAACCCTCAACTGATGGTAACCGGTGCGAAGATCTATCTTGGAGTATACCCTTGCCCCTCTCAGCTGATCAAACAAGTCATCAATTCTCGGCAAAGGGTACCTATTCTTGATAGTAACCCGATTTAACTGCCGATAATCTACACACAATCGAAGGGTCTTGTCCTTCTTCTTTGCAAATAACACCGGAGCGCCCCAAGGTGAGGTACTCGGTCTAATGAACCCCTTGTCCAACAATTCCTGCAATTGGACCTTGAGTTCTTGCAACTCGGCAGGCGCCATCCTATGCGGAGTCATGGAGATAGGCGATGTACCCGAATGTAATTCGATACTGAAGTCCATATCCCGATGGGGAGGTAATCCCGGTAGTTCATCCGGAAATACATCCTCGTACTCACATACCACCCGAGGTAGACCCAACTCCTGTCTCACCTCATCCTCCAAAGTAAGGCTCGCAAGCCATCCCATCAACTGTCCGTGCCATCGTGAGTCATACACGGCTTGGGGTAAAGCATCGTGCTTTTCCCCTTGGAACTTGAAACAAATACCATCAGGCGTATACGCCGTGACCCTCTTCCTATCACAATCAATGACAACCCGATGTGCTGCCAACCAATCCATCCCGAGGATCACATCAAACTCCGACATGTCCATGACCCTAAGGTCTACAGTGAGTAGAATCCCCGAGATCTCTAATTCACAGTCCCGACATATCTGATCAACTCTCACCCTAGCTCCTAGGGGAGAACTCACATGTACCGGTTCCTCTAAGGTCTCAACCTCTAAGCCCAAATCTTTCACACAAGATGCAGCAATAAAAGAATGAGATGCACCAGAGTCAAATAATACCCTTGCCCATAAGCGAGAGAGTAGAAATGTACCCTGTATTACCGACGGATCTGTCGACTCAGTCTGTGGCACCATGGCATAAACACGCCCTTGGGTTCCCGATGTCCCGGCTTGTGAGCCTCGACCTCGACCCATGCCCTGGCCTATCTGGCCTGTTTGTGAAGTCCCTGCTCGTGAAGTAGTAGGCACTTGTGCAGCACCCTGAGATTGGTACTGACTCCTTTGACCCATAGTGGGGTAAGGAGGAACACTCTGTATCTGCGACTGGCCCACAGAAGGCTGGGATTGGGATGTCCCATAGCTCTGGGATCCCTGCCGTTGAGGACACTCCTTTCTGATGTGACCCGGCTGGTGACAAAAATAGCAAGTCTTCTGACCCGTCTGGAAGGTGGTCCTGAAGTTTCCCCCACCTTGAGAGAATCGGCCCTGGCCTTGGCCTTGATAGCCGCGGCTCTGCCCCTGAGACCCTTGTGGAATAGAAGTCCTTTGCCTCTTTCCTGCACCTGAAGAAGATGATTGACCCTCCTTCCTTTTGTCCTTAACACCCGCTTCCCGGATGTTGCGCGCGTCCTCCACCTCTCTCTCGATAGTCATTGCAGTCTTGACCATCAAATCAAGGTCTTGCAGGAGAAGTCCCACAATCTTGCCTCGAATAGACAACTTCAGTCCATCCTCAAACTTCTGTACTTTGGCCCTGTCTGAGGCCACATAATCATCAGCAAAATGGGCCAACTCAGTGAATTTGGTCACGTATTCTAGCACACTCATAGTCCCCTGCTTCAATTCTAGGAACTCCTTGGCCTTAGCGTGTCGAGCGGTCGCCGGGAAATACTTTCCCATAAAGAGTTCCTTGAACTCTACCCAAGTCATTATCTCCAAGTTCTTTGAGGTCTTGACCCAATCCCACCATAGCTGGGACTCTCCCTCCAGCTGAAAAGTTGCCAAAGTTATCTTGGTGGCATCGGAAGTGATCTTCATAGCACTCAAGATCTTCTCCACTTGTCGAATCCAACGATCGGCTACCATTGGATCCGCCCCTCCCAAAAAGACCGGAGGATTATGGGCTTTGAACCTCTGGAGGTTACTCGAGCCTCCGTGTCCCATATTTGCACCAGTCTGTGCAATGGTAGCGGCTGTAGCACTAGCCTGTGCAATCGTCGCCGCTGCCTCACCAATAGCCTCTACAAAGGCTTGGTGATCAAAGGCCGGAAGTGGTTGGTTGTTGTTTCGGCCACCGCCTTGGCCTCGGCCACGTCCTCTTCCTCTTCCTCTATTTTCCATCTACACACACATAAGATAGCAATAGATCAGTTACTTAATATCCCAAGTTAGGCATCAAGTATTTAAACTTGACGATTTTTCCTCCTTGTTTTACTAGTAGTGCGTGTGCCACCTACTAGTAAACATTTACACATTAAAACATAATCTTGAGTTTTCTAACCCTAGTGTTTCTCCTTTCCATATACATTCTACCATGCATATAATTCACATAACAAGTAGCACATAGCATATAGTAAGTAGAGAACTTAACATGAAATGCATGTGGAATGTAATGGTCTAGACCCATGCCCAACCAAGCCCTAGGTAATTCGCATACCTAGGCTCTGATACCAAGCTATGACACCCCAAAATCCGGGGGTCCGTTGATTACCCATCAACCCGCGGAATACCCGTAAATACCGAGTGACTCGATATCACACCGTTATGTCCCATTTACCGAGGTCCATAACTTAACAAAATTTGGGCAGAGTCTCCTTTGTACAGGGAACTCTACCCAATACCCAACCTGTGCAACATAACTCACATGACCCATCTGAGGCCCAATATAAACAATGACCGCACCGGGTCCATTTATAAGTAAACATTGACCACACCGGGTCCAATTATCCATATTTATAGCAAAACATGCAAGGTTACTTTAACATTAGTGCATATATGTAATAGTTATAATTTAAATCCACCAAGGTCTAATAAGCCTCAATATACCTCAATTAGTGTCCATTTGTATCCTTGGAACTAGAGAAATCCAAGTCCATTGGTGTTCTTTAAATCAAAGAAATCCAAGCCTGGAAGCTTAGTGCATAGTTTGAAAAATTTCGGTTTTAGAGTCACCGTTCGAACAACACTATTCACATTCGAACATCCCTTGGTTTTGAAAAATAGGTAGCTCCCAGTACATTTGGTTCTCTGCTGGTTTTGCTGTTCAAAACTCGCACCATTCGAACGTCACTTTACGTTCGAACAGAAAATGCAGTTTCTGTTCTGCTGCAACTTCCAGTGCGGTTTTGACCTGTTTAGAAGTGGAATTGAGAAACTTTCATAAAAACACTTTTGTAGCCCTAGGTGTCTACTACGTACTGTAAAAATGTCAGATCATTTGGACATCACAATAAAAAGTTATGGCTCAAACACTAAGCAGTGTCTGAAATTTCTGTGTAAACTGTGTATGATTTGAACCCCAAATCAATCCATTCCAAAACCAATCCAAACCAATCCAAGGTTATCCAAAACTTATACAACATCTATTTGATACAAAATATAGTCAATACAAGTTCTAATACAACTATTTCCATACTTTTACATGCCAAAATGGAAATTAACCAAAAGTTTTACAAAAACTAAATTCAAAAGCCACAACCCGGCTTTTCTTCAACCAAGAGACCCCGAATGAGAGCCATCCACCGGAACGTGTCCCGTACCTGAAATTGTTTCCCGTATAGGGTGAGCACAACGCCCAATAGAGATAACCCTATAGAGGTTACTCTTCCCCTAGATGCACATGCTCATGTAATTATCACACAAACACACAACCAAGCATTTCTCACACTTATGCATCCTATGATGGAATGCAACAATGCTATGCCATGGAATGAAGTGACACTCACCCATGCAACTTTATTCCGAGCTCTCTCCGGCTCCCCAACACATGCAAGTGGCAATTTAGTCGAAACCACCATTTATGTTACACACAATGGCGTTAATCACTCTAGGGTCTTGTATAGGGGTGGATGTTCATGGACTTACACCAAGGGCCTCCAACCCACACGAAATTTACGGACTTCGACCGAGGGTTCCGAATACACCCACATACTTTATGGGCCGAGCCAAGGGAGTGCGTTGCCCAATCACCGGGTCTTGCACCTGAGAGGTCGTCATGCCTCTTCTTGCTACCCCAACCCAATTCATCATGCAACCAAGCGGCTTAGCTAAGTCCTCGACCCAACTCTCCCAAGCCTTCCGTCAATCACCAAGTGTGGTATTGACGTCAAACATGCACTCACTCATGTAATGAGACACTTCCGTGCAAATGCAATGTGATGTTCCATTGCACACAAAATAATGCTCAATATGCTTATGACAAACATATAAACATTTTCATACATCAATGCAATTGTATCATAAGTATATAACTACCATATCTCATTATGCTCAATATATCATTTCATGCATATGTCAATAACACTCTTCATCCAAAAACCATATCCTAAGCATATGATTTCACAATCACCCAAGCATGTTATAACATAGCATCATGCAAGTAACACACTCAATTTCACTAGGGCATTTTATCAAACATCTTATAGTCATTCAAGTCATGTATTCACATAACACATTCCAAGGCATAGTTTATAAAACACATAGCATGCCTTAAGTTTTCACCAAGTTACAAAATAATCACATGGAACCTCCATATACCAAATTCAAGCTAGAAGCTAGCCTAAGCTATTCCTATGCTAATTTTTTTCACTTTCATACCCATAGACATATATGTATAACAATACATATGCATATACATAATTTTCACCCTTAGTCTAGCAACACCTAAAGTAAGAATAATCCAAAGTAGGAATAACCCCTACCTCTTAGGAGTGTAGAAAACCCCTAAAACACCAAAACCAACCCAAAAGCTTTGATCTCCAAAAATTCTTCCTTTGATTATTTGGTGAAATCACTTCCTTTTGGTACGTAGACGTAGCCCTTTACATAATTCTAGTGCTCAAATCCGCTTGGACCAAGAACAAAGATCGTTCTCCTCGTCAAGGGCTACGTCTACGTACCAAAAGGAAGTGATTTCACCGAATAATCAAAGGAAGAATTTTTGGAGATCAAAGCTTTTGGGTTGGTTTTGGTGTTTTAGGGGTTTTCTACACTCCTAAGAGGTAGGGGTTATTCCTACTTTGGATTATTCTTACCTTAGGTGTTGCTAGACTAAGGGTGAAAATTATGTATATGCATATGTATTGTTATACATATATGTCTATGGGTATGAAAGTGAAAAAAATTAGCATAGGAATAGCTTAGGCTAGCTTCTAGCTTGAATTTGGTATATGGAGGTTCCATGTGATTATTTTGTAACTTGGTGAAAACTTAAGGCATGCTATGTGTTTTATAAACTATGCCTTGGAATGTGTTATGTGAATACATGACTTGAATGACTATAAGATGTTTGATAAAATGCCCTAGTGAAATTGAGTGTGTTACTTGCATGATGCTATGTTATAACATGCTTGGGTGATTGTGAAATCATATGCTTAGGATATGGTTTTTGGATGAAGAGTGTTATTGACATATGCATGAAATGATATATTGAGCATAATGAGATATGGTAGTTATATACTTATGATACAATTGCATTGATGTATGAAAATGTTTATATGTTTGTCATAAGCATATTGAGCATTATTTTGTGTGCAATGGAACATCACATTGCATTTGCACGGAAGTGTCTCATTACATGAGTGAGTGCATGTTTGACGTCAATACCACACTTGGTGATTGACGGAAGGCTTGGGAGAGTTGGGTCGAGGACTTAGCTAAGCCGCTTGGTTGCATGATGAATTGGGTTGGGGTAGCAAGAAGAGGCATGACGACCTCTCGGGTGCAAGACCCGGTG
Organism: Ilex paraguariensis; assembly: GCA_963454935.2. Taxonomy (NCBI): domain Eukaryota; kingdom Viridiplantae; phylum Streptophyta; class Magnoliopsida; order Aquifoliales; family Aquifoliaceae; genus Ilex; species Ilex paraguariensis. The sequence goes on from CAUOFW020002811.1 coordinate 23,419, forward strand.
ATTGGGCTACGCACTCCCTTGGCTCGGCCCATAAAGTATGTGGGTGTATTCAGAACCCTCGGTCGAAGTCCGTAAATTTCGTGTGGGTTGGAGGCCCTTGGTGTAAGTCCATGAACATCCACCCCTATACAAGACCCTAGAGTGATTAACGCCATTGTGTGTAACATAAATGGTGGTTTCGACTAAATTGCCACTTGCATGTGTTGGGGAGCCGGAGAGAGCTCGGAATAAAGTTGCATGGGTGAGTGTCACTTCATTCCATGGCATAGCATTGTTGCATTCCATCATAGGATGCATAAGTGTGAGAAATGCTTGGTTGTGTGTTTGTGTGATGATTACATGAGCATGTGCATCTAGGGGAAGAGTAACCTCTATAGGGTTATCTCTATTGGGTGTTGTGCTCACCCTATACGGGAAACAATTTCAGGTATGGGACACGTTCCGGTGGATGGCTCTCATTTGGGGGCTCTTGATTGAAGAAAAGCCGGGTTGTGGCTTTTGAATTTAGTTTTTGTAAAACTTTTGGTTAATTTCCATTTTGGCATGTAAAAGTATGGAAATAGTTGTATTAGAACTTGTATTGACTATATTTGGTATCAAATAGATGTTGTATAAGTTTTGGATAACCTTGGATTGGTTTGGATTGGTTTTGGAATGGATTGATTTGGGGTTGAAATCATACACAGTTTACACAGAAATTTCAGACACTGCTTAGTGTTTTAGCCATAATTTTTTATTGTGACGTCCAAATGATCTGAAATTTTTACAGTAGGTAGTAGACACCTAGGGCTACAAAAGGGTTTTTATGAAATTTTCTCAATTCCACTTCTAAACAGGTCAAAACCGCACTGGAAGTTGCAGCAGAACAGAAACTGCATTTTCTGTTCGAACGTAAAGTGACGTTCGAATGGTGCGAGTTTTGAACAGCAAAACCAGCAGAGAACCAAATGTACTGGGAGCTACCTATTTTTCAAAACCAAGGGACGTTCGAATGTGAATAGTGCTGTTCGAACGGTGACTCTAAAACCGAAGTTTTTCAAACTATGCACTAAGCTTCCAGGCTTGGATTTCTTTGATTTAAAGAACACCAATGGACTTGGATTTCTCTAGTTCCAAGGATACAAATGGACACTAATTGAGGTATATTGAGGCTTATTAGACCTTGGTGGATTTAAATGATAACTATTACATATATGCACTAATGTTAAAGTAACCTTGCATGTTTTGCTATAAATATGGATAATTGGACCCGGTGTGGTCAATGTTTACTTATAAATGGACCCGGTGCGGTCATTGTTTATATTGGGCCTCAGATGGGTCATGTGAGTTATGTTGCACAGGTTGGGTATTGGGTAGAGTTCCCTGTACAAAGGAGACTCTGCCCAAATTTTGTTAAGTTATGGACCTCGGTAAATGGGACATAACGGTGTGATATCGAGTCACTCGGTATTTACGGGTATTCCGCGGGTTGATGGGTAATCAACGGACCCCCGGATGTTGGGGTGTCACACCTAGTCTAGAACAAAAGAAAGTGTCGCTCTAAGCGTCCACCTTGGGATTCACGCTCCCATCTATCGGAGTCTCCCAGTGTTCGGGCTCCTCGACTCCCACCTCTTCCTCGAGAGGATAATTTGAAAAGGTTGTTAAGTAGGGGGTGAGCACGAAGCTTTGTAGGAAAATTCTTCCAAACTCGAACAAGGTTTAGAAAAGCATATAAAATGGTCGGTCTCATTTTACAAATAGCATATATAACTTTTGAAGAAAATAGGGACATTTGAAATAGATCTCAAGTTTAAGTAACAACAATAATTTAATGAATAAAAGAACTCAATATACAATTAATAATCCATTTCACCATAAACCGTTTCTCACAAGTTCTTACAGAATCCCATACTTCCCAAGATTCTTGTAGAAACCATTTCTGGTAGAATAAACAATAACTCATAACTTCAACATTTCACAACAATATATACATGTATCTCAACCATGATGTAAGGCATTCACATGAATCAACGCATTAAGTAACATCTAGCCCACACACACACACCCAAATCTTCTCAAAGATATCCAACCTTTAGGAAGGGCGTATACCATACCAATGACAGTGACGTATCCAACCCAAACATTAGTATACTAACCCTCCGCCCCGATACCTGTGAGTAATAGCGGTTTAGTCTTACCAAAGCACTAACCCCACTACGAGTGGTAGGAAAAGTTCAAACCCACACGGAGTGTGAAGAACGTCTACCCACTCTACGATATCTAGTCAAAGGCCACCCATGGTCATCCCACACTCATAAGAGATACAATACCAAACTCAATTTCTCAATTTCTCAATTTGCAAGCATATCTCAAAAATCCCCAAATTTATCATGTGACAATTCCAATAACCAATTAAGAAAAATACAAGATATCACAACAACATTATTTTATTACTCAACAAAAAGCACTATAGTTTCGAAATCAATAATAAAGGAAGAATTTAAGAAGAAAATCCATCACTCTCCAAAAACTAGGGTTTTAAAGCAAGAAAAGAGATTTCATAGGTATTCAACCCTAACTTTGTTCAAAACATGTAATCTTTGCAAAAAAAGACTAAGAGAGGTTGATTTCATATCATATATATATAATTTAGAGGCAAAACATACGTATATAAATACCCTAACCTCAATGAACAAGGATGGAAGAAAACCCCTACCTTGTAATCTAGAATTCCAAATCAAAAGCCCAAGCTTTGAAGACCTTCTTCCTCCCTTTTCTCCCTTTTCTTTCCCTCTTTATCTTCTCCTAGGGTTATAAGAGGTTTGTGGTGAGAATGGAATGAAATAATGGGACAAATGGGGCTTAGAATGGTGTTTTAAAACATAAAAATCCCAATTTTTTTACTGTTCGGAAAGCTTCAGATAAAGCGTACCGGTAGTGTTTGACTGACAGATTTTTGCTCTAACCTCCAGTGCAGTTGTGGCCCATGTAGAGGTTGAATTGGAAAATGTTGGTGAAATACACTTTTGTAGCCCTAAAGGTCTACTATCTACTATCCAAATTTAAGATAACATTAACAATAGGATAAAAAGTTATGGCCAAAATAGTAGGCAGTGTCCAAGATTCCTTTTTACCCAAACTCTCTCTAAAGTGTGCTTTCACTCCGGACTACTTCCAAACTTCTACAAAATGCCTTATTACCTCAAATAACATTTTTATCTTTACTTTTACAATCTAAATAGTTCATGCATACTTCATTACATCTATTAGCATTTCAAAAGTATAATTACTTTACTATATGATAATAAGAATGTGGGGGTTTACATTCCACCCCCCTTAAAGAAAGTTTCATCCACGAAACTTACCTTAGGTAGCGAACAAATGAGGGTACTTCTCTCGCATCTCTAGCTCTGGTTCCCAAGTAGCTTCCTCCACACCGTTATGTTGCCACACGACTTTTACCAATTGAATGACTTTACTGCGAAGCACCTTCTCCTTGGTATCAAGAATCTTCTCCAGTTGTTCTTCATATGTTGCCCCATCTTGAATTTCTATGTCCTCCAAATCTAGGACATGGGTTATATCCGATTGGCACTTTCTCAACATTGACACATGAAACATACCATGTACCCCTGACAAACTGAGCTGGTAACCAAAGTTAATACGCCGCTTTGCCCACTACTTTGATCACTTCAAATGGTCTGATGTACCTTGGAGCCAATTTTCCCTTCTTGCCGAATCTCAAAACTCCCTTCTTAGGCGACACTTTAAGGAAAACATAGTCCCCTTCTTGGAACTCCAATGGTCTTCATCTTCTATCCGCATAGCTTTTCTGTCTACTTTGTGTCATGCATAGTCTCTCCCGGATGAGTTGAATCTTCTTTATAGTTTCTCGAACAATTTATGGCCCAAACAAGCTACTCTCGCCCCCTTCACACCAACACGTTGGTGATCGACATGGCCTTCCGTATAATGCTTTATACGGAGCCATTCCAATACTTGCCTGATAGTTGTTGTTGTACACAAATTCCACCAACGGTAAATGATCACTCTAACTTCCCTTGAAGTCCAATATGCAAGCACGAAGCATATCCTCCAAAATCTGTATCACCCTCTCGGATTGGGCATCCATTTGTAGACTTTGGCAAAATTGCGCAACAAAACAGGAATCACGATCCGATACGATAGAAAATGGAACTCCATGCAATCTCACGATCTCGCGGATATACAGCTTGCTCAAGGTCTCTGGAGTGTCTGTGGTCTTCATACTCAAGAAATGTGCGGACTTGGTGAGTCTATCAACAATAACCCATACTGCATTATGCCCCGCGCGACGTCCGTGGTAAACCTGACATGAAATCCATGTTGATGTGATCCCACTTCCACTATGGGATAGGCAAACACTCTAATAATCCTCCTGGCTTTTGATGTTCGATCTTCACCTGCTGGCACACTGCATATCGTGCTATGAACCTTGCCACATCCTTCTTCATTTCCTTCTACCAATATTGGAACTTATTGTCCCTATACATTTTTGTGGTACCGGGGTGGATAGTAAACTTAGAGCGATGACACTCTCCAAGTATCTCCTCCTTTAGGGACGAATCATCGGGAACACATAGCTTCTCCCCATATCTCAGTTCTCCATTTCTCAAAGACCAACCCTCCATTGTTTCTCCATTCTCTAATTTAGCTAGAATCGAAGCTAAGTCAGGATCTAAGCATTGCAATTCTGAAACCCTACGTTGAAGGGTAGGTTGGGCCACAAGGTTGAATAGGCACGGACAATTCTCCTACCTATCCACCCATAGATCAAAGTCCTCCAAGGCATCAATCATCTTCCACCTTTTCACTGCAAGAACAGTAATTTCACCCCGATAATTTCTACTCAGTGCATCTGCTACTACATTAGCCTTCCCCAGATGGTAGTTGAGTGTGAAATCATAATCTTCTAGATACTCAACCCACATTCTTTGTCGAAGATTCAAATCTTTATGTATGAAGATATACTTGAGGCTCTTATGATCTGAAAAAACTCAAAACTTTTCTCCACAAAGGTAACACCTCCATAATTTAAAAGCAAAAACCACAGTGGCAAGCCCCAAGTCATGAGTGGGATAGTTCTGCTTATGGATCTTGAGTTGCCTCGAGCCATAAGCAACTACCTTTCCTCCTTGCATTAACACGCATCCTAATCCTTGTAATAAAGCATCGGTATACACATCATATCCCTTCCCACAGTTCGGAATAATGAGGACAGGAGCTGTTATCAACCTTTCCTTCAAGGTGCAAAAAGCTTGTTCACACACTTGAGTCCACACGAACTTCTCTCCCTTCCACGTAAGGCAAGTCATCGGCATTGCGAGCATTGGGAACCCTTCTACAAACCTCCGGTAGTAGCCTGCTAAACCTAGGAAACTACGTACTTTAGTCACATTCCTCGATGGTTCCCATTTCATTACGGCTTCAATCTTTGCGGGGTCAATAGCTACCCCTTGTTCGGACACAACATGACCAAGGAATTTCACTTTCTTCATCCAAAACTCGCATTTACTCATCTTTGCATACAATTTATGCTCTCTCAATGTCTGTAGCACGATCGAAAGATGGTGCGCATGTTCCTCTTTGGTCTGTGAATAAATCAATATATCATCAATAAATACAATGACAAACTGATCAAGGTACGACCAAAATACTCTGTGCATCAAATCCATGAAGGTTGTTGGTGCATTAGTTAGTCCGAACGACATCATCATATATTCAAAATGACCATACTAGGTACGAAAAGCTATTTAGGAATATCCTTCTCCTTGATCCATAGTTGATGATACCCTGTGCAAAGATCAATCTTGGAGTAATACTTAGAACCCCTCAACTGATCGAATAAATCATCAATTCGTGGCAATGGATATTTATTCTTCACTGTCACTCAGTTCAACCTTCAGTAGTCTGTATATAATCGAAGTGTTTTGTCATATTTCTTCACGAAGAGGACCGGGGCTCCCCAAGGTGATGTGCTTAAACGGATAAACCCAATAGTCAAGAGATGGTCCAACTGCTTCCTTAGCTCTTTTAACTCCAAAGGTGCCATCCGATAAGGAGCAATGGATATGGGTTCGATTCCTGGATAGAGATTAATTGTAAACTCAATCTCTCTCTAAGGGGGTAACCCGGGTAGTTCATCTGGGAAGACATCTGAAAAATCTAATACTATCAACACCACGTCCGCATGGAATTTATCCCGATCATCTCCAATTAAGCTAGCCAAGAAACTCAACTTACTTCCCGCCTTAGCTTTCAAGAATTTATTACTCATAGAAGGAAATGGATGGGAAGATTTGCGATCATTCATGAAAGTAAAAACTACTCCTCCCAGTAGTTAAAAGGAAATTCACTTGCGAAAACAATCCATCACCACACGGAAAGCGGACAAAAAGTTCATCCCAAATATAACGCCGAACCCCTTCATATTTAAAGCAACAAAATCGACAATCAACTCTTGCTCCCCAATGCGAAGCACACATCCTCTACACACCCTTGTTGTATCCAACCGTTCTCCCGTAGGTATGTCAATACTAAGGGCATGTTCTAGCTTCTCAAATCCCAATCCCAAATTAAAAGCATATGCAGTACATATGAATGAATGTGTATTACCGGGATCAAATAAGATTCGGGCCCACGAGTTATAAAGAAGCACGATACCTTCCACTACGACATTAGAAGCATCCTCCTCCGATTGGGTCAAATCAAAAACTCTCCCTTGATTGGCGCCACCGGGGGCTTGAGCTTGTAATGGTCTTTGCTGCGCTAGCCTTTGTAGGGGTGGCTTGTTTGCTGGTACCTGCCCGGTTGCTTGATTGGTCCTTGGGGGAAATGAGGGGCATCTATATTTGAAATGCCCAAACTCTCCACATGCAAAGCATTAACGCGGGTTAGTGCTTGTTCTAGTCTGAGCAACACCATCTCCTCGGGCTGTCAGAAGTCTCTGTCCACTTGCCTGGTTTGGCCGTCGATATGGTGCCGCTCGCTGTAATCCGCTACTACTAGCACCCATTCGGATCGGACCTCCTTTCACGAAGCTCTGTCATCGTTGGTTGTCCTCTATATCTTTTTCCACAAGTGCAGCTCAGTCAACCATATCCCCATACTCCCTGATCTTGAGGGCCACCAACTTTGCCTGAATAACAGGCTTTAATCCCTGTTCAAAGCGCTTGGCCCTATTGGCCTCAATAGATATAAACTCCGTAGCATAACGGGATAGCTCGTCAAAACTCCTCTCGTACTCTACCACCGTCATGTTGCCCTATAGTAAAGCAAGAAAATCTGTCTTCATTCTGTCTCTAACTGATTTCGAAAAATACTTGTCTTGGAAGATTTGGTCGAACTCCTCCCCAAATGAGTGCATCGGTGTTCCTCCTTCTCTTTACGAAATCCCACCAATGGTCGGCCTCTCCCTCCAATAGATATGTCGCCAAGCCGACCCTAAGGTCATATGCCACACCCATTCCATCACAAATCTTCTTCACTTGGTGGATCCATCTATCCGCATCCAAGGGATTGGAGCTTCCATGGAAAGTGGGTGGGCATTGTCTTAGAAACTCTCGAAGAACGACCATTCTCCGATTCTTATCCCCGTTGCCCGGTGCTTGGGCTAGTGGATGAGCTCCCCCATTGTGGTTGTTGTGGTTGTTGTTGTTTCCATTATGGTTTTGTACCAGAGTGGTGAGCTCCCTTAAGCATTGGTAAATGTCGTTCATGGCATCAAGAGGTGCTAGTGGGGGTGGATTTGCTGGACCTCCACAACTACGCCCACGTCCACGCCCACGTCCTCGTCCTCCATCCATCCTGCATATTAATTCACAATTTAGTTCCATTGATGTACAAGACATCCTAATTATCGCTTTAATCTAAAGCCTAAGACTTATATAAAATATAGACCAACAATTTCGTTCAACCTAATCCTACCTCTCTAGTGGTAATCCATAACCTATAACTCCCATTTAAGACATAAAGCCTAGGCTTTGATACCAAACTTGTAACGCCCCAAAAATCACCTTAGACGACATTATAATCTAAAAACCATTCACATCATGAAAGCACTAATATGATCCATAAATAAATAAGACTTCATTTTTCATCCATAAAATTTACAACATTATCCAAAAGAATTTGCCCAACCATGGCATTTACATCTCAAAAATTTAACTATCGTAGCGCAGCGAAATAACAAAAGAAAAACTAGACTTCAGAATGTTCAGAATAAATATCCTAGTCTAGAACAAAAGAAAGTGTCGCTCTAAGCGTCCACCTCGGGATTCACACTCCCGTCTATCGGAGTCTTCCAGTGTTCGGGCTCCTCGACTCCCAACTCTTCCTCGAGAGGATAATCTGAAAAGGTTGTTAAGTAGGGGGTGAGCACGAAGCTCTGTAGGAAAATTCTTCCAAACCCGAACAAGGTTTAGAAAAGCATATACAATGGTCGGTCTCATTTTACAAATAGTATATATAACTTTTGAAGAAAACAGGGACATTTGAAACATATCTCAAGTTTAAGTAACAACAATAATTTAATGAATAAAAGAACTCAATATACAATTAATAATCAATTTCACCATAAACCGTTGCAGAATCCCATACTTCCTAAAATTCTTGTAGAAACCATTTCTGGTAGAATAAACAATAACTCATAACTTGAACATTTCACAACAATATATACATGTATCTAAACCATGATGTAAGGCATCCACATGAATCAACGCATTGAGTAACATCTAGCCCACACACACACACCCAAATCTTCTCAAAGATATCCAACCTTTAGGAAGGGCGTATACTATACCAATGACAGTGACGTATCCAACCCAGACATTAGTATACTAACCCTCCACCTCGATACCCATGAGCAATAGCGATTTAGTCTTACCAAAGCACTAACCCCACTACGAGTGGTAGGAAAAATTCAAACCCTCATAGAGTATGAAGAACGTCTACCCACTCTACGATATCTCGTCAAAGGCTACCCATGGTCAACCCACACTCATAAGAGATACAATACCCAACTCAATTTCTCAATTTACAAGCATATCTAAAAAATTCCCAAATTTATCATGTGACAATTCCAATAACCAATTAAGAAAATACAAGAGATCACAACATCATTTTATTACTCAACACAAAGCACTATAGTTTTGAAATCAATAATAAAAGAAGAATTTAAGAAGAAAATCCATCACTCTCCAAAAACTAGGGTTTTAAAGCAAGAAAAGAGTTTTCATGGGTATTCAACCATAACTTTGTTCAAAACATGTAATCTTTGCAAAAAAAGACTAAGAGAGGATGATTTCATATCATATATATAACATTTAGAGGCAAAACATACATATATAAATACCCTAACCTCAATGAACAAGGATGGAAGAAAACCCCTACCTTGTAATCAAGAATTCCAAATCAAAAACCTAAGTTTTGAAGACCTTCTTCCTCCCTTTTCTTTCTCTCTCTATCTTCTCCTAGGGTTCTATGAGGTTTGTGGTGAGAGTAGAATGAAAGAATGGGACAAATGGGGCTTAGAATGGCGTTTTAAAACATAAAAATCCTGATTTTTTTACTGTTCAACAAGCTTCAGATAAAGCGTACTTGTACGCATACCGGTACTGTTCAGCTACTGGAGTTCGGCGTACCAATACGCGTACCGGTACGGTTTGACTGATAAATTTTTGCTCCAACTTCCAGTGCAGTTGTGGCCCATGTAGAGGTCGAATTGAAAAATTTTTGTGAAATAATCTTTTGTAGCCCTCGATGTCTACTAGCTACTGTCCAAATTGCAGATAAATTTAATATCAGGATAAAACGTTATGGCCAAAATACTAGGCAGTGTCCAAGATTCCTTTTTACCCAAACTCTCTCTAAAGTGTGCTTTCACTCCGGACTACTTTCAAACTTCTACAATATACTCTATTACCTCAACTAACATTTTTATCTTTACTTTTACAATCTACATAGTTCATGCATACTTCATTACATCTATTAGCATTTGAAAAACATATTTACTTTACTATATGATAATATGAATGTAGGAGTTTACATTTAATCTTCTTTGCATTTGACGAGATGGTTTAGCATTTTCTTCTAAATATATACAATGAGTACACAGTAGTGGGCTTATACCTTTTATATTAGTTATTGTCCATCGAAGAACACTTTGATGATTTTTCAATACTTCTGTTAATTCTTTTTCTTGACTTTCAGATAATTTTGATGATATGATTAATGGATGAATTTCATTTTTTTTCCAGAAAAACATATTTCAGATTGGTTGGAAGTGGTTTTAAATCTGGCTAAAAGATCTTGACATTGGATTCTACAGATTTAGATAACAGATTTTCATATTTTGGATTTTCTAGATTTTCTGATTCATTCTCAGATACAGATTTTACTGTGTATAAATCTTTTTTCAGAAAAACTTTTCAAAAAAATTTTGAGTTAATGTTTCAACACAATTTATTTCATACACTTCATGTTCTTGTCTAGGTTGTTTAGCACTATTAAAAACATTTAGTTCCAAGGTCATATTTCCAAATTAAAGTTTCATAATTCCATTTCTACAATCAATCAAAGCATTTGATGTAACTAGGAATGGTCGACCTAGAATCAAAGCTATAAATGTAGATTCATAATAATTTGGTTCTATATCTATAACAATAAAATTTGCTAAAAAATAAAATTGATCAACTTGGACTATAACATCTTCCATAGTTCCTCATGAAATTTTATTGATCGGTCTGCTAATTGTAATGTGATATTGGAGGGTTTGAGTTCACTTAATCCTAATTGTGTATAGACTGAATTTGGCATTAAACTACAATTGGATCCAAGATCTAACAGAGCTTCTTTGATTTAAAAATTTCCAATGATGCATGAGACTGTAGGATTACCTGGATCTTTGTACTTAAGAAGAGTATCATGTTGTATTATAGTATTAACTTGTTCAATTAAAAATGTTTTCTTTGGTACATTAGTTTTTGTTTTTATTGTGCAAAGATCTTTTAAAAATTTAGCATAAGATGTAACTTGTTTTATTGCATCTAACAAAGGAATGTTGATCTTGACTTGTTTGAATAGTTCAAAAATTTCAGATTGATCTTTTTCAGATGAAAGTTTCTTGATCTTTTGAGGAAAAGATAAAGGAATAGGACAGGGTTGATCTTTTTTATTTTGTAATTCTGGTAATTTTTCAATTGAAGGTTCAGGTTCAGGTAGTTCATTAACAGGAATTTCTTTACGTTTTTCCTTTGAAATTTTTGGTTTAATAGTTTTGTCAATGATTTTTCCACTTCTTAGTGTTGTGATTGCTTGTACTTGACTTGGAGAGGCTTCAAATGACACAGCATTAGCTTGACTCTGACTTTGTGGAGGTTTAGGTTGAGATGAAATTTGCCTTTTTCTGGTAGACTGAGAGATTGAGTCAATTTAGCTAGATGACTTTTAATATCTTCAATACTCTGAGAAGTTTGAGATTTAAAATCATTAAAGGCTTGTGTTGTTTGAGTGTTAAAATTCATTTGACTTTGAATAAATTGATTCATAGTATCTTCCAGAGTTCTTTTTTGTGGAGGTTGATATGGCTGATATTGTTGATTTTGTGGTTGTGGTGGACCTTGTGTTTGATTTGTGGGTTGTGTATTTCTCCAACTAAAATTTGGATGATTTCTCCATCCTGGATTGTACGTTTCAGAGTATGGATTCAAATAAGGCTTATTATTATAAGTTGGAATAACATTAGATTGTTCAATTAACACTTCTTTGAATGTAGGTATAGTTGGACACACTGCTGCAGGATGTCCTGACAATGCACAAATTTCACAGATTTGATCAGTAGTTGAAATAACAGATACTTGTTTTATTTTCTTCATCTCTAAAGCCTCTAGTTTTCGAGATAAACTTGCTATTTTAGCTCTTAAATCGTCATCATCTTTTAACACATATTTTCCTCTTTCGGATGTAGATGATTTTTTTTCTATTATGTTTGAAGAAGTTGAGTCCCACATCTGGGAACTCTCAGAAATAGTATCAAAGAATTGAAATGCTTATTCAGGATTTTTACTCATAAATTCCCCCTGCGCCATCATTTCAACAAATTATCGCATTGCAGGTGGAAGAGCATCATAAAAAAAAACCAACTAAAGTCCAGTTTTCAAATGCATGATGTGGACAAGCTTGGAGAAGATCTTTAAATCTTTCACAACATTGATAAAAAGTTTCCCCTTCTTTTACAGAAAAGTTCATTATTCGACGTCTTAATGTATTTGTACGATGTATAGGAAAAAACTTTTTAAAGAACTCAACTTGTAAAGCTTGCCAGTTTGTGATTGAATTAGCTCTTAAAAAGCTAAGCCACTGTTTTGCTTTATCTTTTAAAGAGAAAGGAAATAGTTTTAGTCTAAAAATTTCAGAATTATCTTGTAACGTTCCACAGACTTCTTCAAATTCTTTCATATGAACATAAGGATTTTCAGTTTCTAGACCATGGAATTGTGGTAATAATTGTATTATTCCTGGTTTAATATTAAGATTGGGAGCATCTGGTGGAAAAGCAAAGCATGACGGGACATTAGTTCGTTTAGGGTGTAGATATTCTCTTAATGGTCGACTATTTTGAACTACTTCTTGTTCTCTAGGTTGTTCTTGTCTAGGTACGTTTCTAGCCATACTTAATTCAAATGATTCTTGAGTAGATGAAGATGAAGGATATGATTGGTTTACAGATGCTATAGATGAATGAACATACATAAACTATTTAAAAAGAAAAAATACTTTATATACATATAATACAACTAAACAACTTTTGTATTTTATCTAATTTCAAATCATCGTAACTCCCTGGCAACGGCGCCAAAAACTTGATTCGCACTTTTTTAGTGATCGGATTAATATTATACACCCAAATATAAGTGGTTGAATTGTAGTTTTCTCGGTTTTAAGTCCAAGTATCGATACTACAAAGAGTTTTAATAATTTGGAAACAAAATAAAATAGTAAAGTTGCAAATTTGAATAAGACAGCATGTGATAGCTTGTGATGTGAGCTTAGTTTGATAATGAGTCTACATAAACAGTTATGTGCAGATAGAGTAAAACAATAATAAAAAATATCCTTCAATTCAAGGATCCCATATGAGTTATATTAGTTAAATGCTGGAAATGCTACCTTACAGCAATTAACTTCCATTTTACTGGCAAGTCAATTGGTAGGTCTGATGTATATAAATCATCACACAACAACTTCTTAGGTTAGCCGGTGGTCTACATACCAAAAGGACAAGTCATTCATGACGAATACTTGAATTATTCATTTGTCTTCATAATAGTAGGTGCATATATAATATACCATAACACAACCACTTCTTAGGTCAACTGGTGGTAGTAGTCATAACACATCAACTTCTTAGGTTAGCTGGTTATAGATATGTCAACTAATCCAAGCAAACGAGAAGGACAAGTCATTCATGAGGAATACTTGAATTATTCATGCGACTATATCTTGTGATACATATATACCAATTAAACATCCTCAGTATTTCGATGGAGAACTAGCCAAATCGATAGGAATGTCATGGTTGTTAGACTGGTAATATTATCCTTTATACCAGTTAAACAATCTAAGTAATCTAGAAGCATAAACCATTCATGAGGATCACTTAGGTCATTCATCTGATAGTTTTATACATATATATATATATATATATATAGTTAAACCCTAATAACCCAAAAGGATCAGTTAGGTTTTGTACCATGCATCGGTTAACATCCTCAGCGTTCCGGTGGAGGACTAGCCATACCGATAGGAATGCCGTGGTTGTTTTACCAACAGGTTGATGATGCACTAATGACATACCTCCAAGCACAACACCGAAAGTACATACATCACTGTATCATGCATGAAGCATATAATACATAGATATATAAATATATAAAACATCAACATTTCCAGAATTTAACCAGTATTATACATATGTTTACCTCTCACTGGAGGATATATGGAACTATTCACGCCCCATTGCTACAGACAAGCAAGGAGTGCAGGCAGTTTTCATTATAACTAAAATTAAAAGAAAGAATCTAAAATGTCTTTTAGAAGGAACAATTGAAACACAATCACCTTTATTATCAGTTAAGACAAAAAGGTGACGGGAGTTCAACTATCCGAATAGAAAGATACAACATAAATGTAAATGTACAAAATTTAGACTGAAGTGCATCACGAACCGGATCATTTTTGCAACTTCTCTTTTTCTCTTTCTCTTTTCTTTCTCTTTCCTTTTCTTTCTCTTTCTCTTTTTTTTCTCTTTTCTTTTCTCTCTTGGTTCTGGCCTGCTGAAGTCTGAAAAAGGGGATGGCTATTTATAGTCATTTGAAGAAGCAGGAGGTGGACAACATGAAGATAGGCATCAAGGTGACCGTCCAGATGCCGTCACCACCGTCCGGACGGTGGAGCTTTGCTGGAAATGCAAGTTGCATTGTGTTGACTTTTCATTTGATTTAATTACACTTGAGCCTTGGTATTTTCAACCTTCTTTACTTTGTTCCTTGTATTCTATAGTAATTCTGCATTAAACCTGCAAATTGTAAACATAACAAACAGAAAATCCTAATTACCGCACAAACCCTAATTGACTTTAATTGCTAGTTTTTTAGTTATTTTATCACACCAATTCGACTTTATTATTGTTTTAATTTATATATAAATTAGGGTTAATCAGGCAACAAAATTCCCCCCTACTCCAATATATATAACCAGGGTTGGCGTAATCACCTGAATATCAGTTGGATGAATGACACCATTGCTCAATCCTCTACCTCTATGCCATATATCCCTTCTAGTCAACCAATGTCCAGTCTTGTTCAGTCTACAAGTAACCAATATTTGCAGCCACCACCACAAGGGTTTGTAAAAAACTCATCTCCACAAGGGTTTGCTCCCCAAGGTTAAGCTATTGTACCTTCATATCAGCCTCCTCACAAGAAAAACAATGAGAATGTTCTCTATTAATTCTTTCAGAGCCAGACCACCATGAACAACCAAACCAATCAAGCTCTGAATGACATTAGGTCTCAAATGACTAAGTTAACCAACAATATGGGGATGATGCAACAGGAAAAAGGTACAATTTCCTGCATAACCCTAAAAAAATCCAAAATGTCAACATGGGATTGAGATTTCTAATGTCACAAGCAATGAGAAACAACTCAAGTCCATAGCCACTCTTTGGAGTGGTAAAGAAATTGATAAAACTATTAATAGAAAAATTAACTTAGGGTAATCCTAAGGATATTCAGTCACTTGAGCTGTGCTTGACAAATTTCCTTGTTGTTTCCTAACCTATAAACATCACCTTTTAGCATGTATAGTATATGAATAAAGGGGAGTGTCACCCTCCTAGGGACGATGTCTAAAGAAAGGGCAACAGAATGGTGGATGAATGAGATTTCAAATGTGAGTATGTGTGAACAAAAGTGCTCCCCAAGCGCAAGGAGACTTTTCGCGGATCGTGTTTTACTTGGTGGTATTCCAAGGTCGTTTCCACGGGGAAGGAAGTAAACCGAGGGGAAGGTGATTTTGGGAGAAAGAAAGTGTAACATCTTTGATTGTTGGAAGTTGTTTGGTGAAGTTGTTTTGATGCTAGTAAAATGAGAAACAAATGTTGGCAAATCCAAGAGGTCACTCCAATAGAAATACTGTCTCAACTCGAAACCCTCCTCCAATAGAGCATGAATGAATGATTGATTCGTGGGAAGCTAGGGGTAAGATTGGTGAATATCTAAGCATAAATCGTGACTAGGCCTACGAAATATCAAAGACTCACCAAGTTATCCACCCTCAACCCAGTCAAACCGAACCATTGAACTCTAAAAGATGGGAGGAGAATGAGTTGAAATGGTATACCCAAGTGGAGGTTCCTCTTGGTTTTGCCAACTAAGAGATTTAGCTATTCTTGCTTAAAATAAAGACAACAATATGATGAGAAGACATTATGAAAAAATAAAGACTAAAGCTAAGCATAAACGAATTGCATAAATTTAACTTCCGGATAACCACCTCTTACTAAAGATTGGATGAGAAACTACTCACTCTTCATGGCTTTGTTAAAACTAGAAAAGTAAGTGATGTTCATCCTCCAAGTAGAGGAGTTACAAGGTAACACATTTTACACAAGGAGCCGATCTTCGACAAAGAATGAGTGAATCACGTTCCACCCTTCACGGCTTTGGTAAAGCTCTAGAAAAGTGGAAGAGTTTCACTCCTCTAAGGGAATAAGGAAGCTCAAGCAATGGAAGTAAAAAAAAGCAATAACACAATAAAAGAAAGCAATACTTAAAGTAAAAGAAAGCAATAAATTAAAAGGAAGCAAGAATACAATAAAAGAAAGCAATACTTAAAGAAAGCTATAAGTAATAATACTTTTGGAGGGTTTTCCACTACCAAAAGATGAATGCTTTACAAGTCCTAAGGGGTGGTATTTATAGGCAACAAGGGAGGGTGAAAGTCTTGTTAGGTGGCCTTGAATTTTGTTAGGTGGACTTGAAAAGTCTTGTTAGGTGGCCTTGAATCTTGTTAGGTGGCTTGAATCTTGTTAGGTGGCTTTGAATCTTGTTAGGTGGATTTGAAAATCTTGTTAGGTGGCCTTGAATTCTTTGATCCCCCTTTGTTTTGAGCTTTGATAATTGGCACCCCAGTAGTTTGTAGCTTTAATGTAATTGGCTCCCCAGTAGTTTGTAGCTTTGATGCACAAAATTCTGAAAAGAATAACAATTAATGCATTATCCTTTATTCACACACTAATTCTAATTTGATTTATTTTGACTAGTTTAACTTTATTCAACTAACACAATTTACCTATTAAATTATGCCTTAATTAGGGTTAATCACACCCCTAACCTAAATATTACTAGTCCCTAGAAATAAACAACATAACAAAATAAAATCACTTTTGTAGATAACACGATTGCATTTAGCATATGCAATAAGCCGTTAAACCCCTAGGTGATCCCTAGTGGACGAGTTTTGTCACGTGAAGGTTTCTAGTGAAGCTACCTACAAACTCCAATTAAAAGATGTGTATCTGTAAAATTTCTTGTCAAAATGAGTTAGCGACAAAATCATTGAGGCACACATCTCTAAATTTTGAATTATTTTCCGAACACTTCTCTGTCATTGGTACGTACTCTATACAAAAATAAACACTTGTTACATTGGTATTTGGAATTCCTTGTGCAGTAGGAATGATCATTCTAGTAGCAAGATTTGTTATATAACAAACATTCTACTTTATCACCTTCCATGGATAGCTTTGATTTCTCAAATCTCTCTTAGAATGCTCTCAGCAAAAAATTCACTCCAATTATAGTCACTTGTCTCTTAAAGGGCATGTGATCAGAGGATGGTCAATCGAAGAATCACATGCACAGTTAGAAAGGGAGTGAAAGTCTTAAGAAAGTAGGCTAATCATGTTCTTGGCATAATCTCATGGAAGAATATCAATGCAATTAAAGAAATACTATTTAACATACCCCAATTTTCGGTCGACAACGCACATGCATTAGACTTGAGATCAATTAGGACTTTCTATAGGTTGTAATGTGGCCAGAGGTTAGTGGCTAATGAAATGACGTCAATGGTATTCAAAAGCTATCCCCTTTTTTAATGTAGCACACCTCTTTCTTGCTTTTCAGTCTTTTGCCTAGAAATGATATTTCTTTCTTTCATTTTTTTTTTCTGATTCTTCGTTGAACAGTAGCCATCATCTTCTTTTCTGTTTTTTCTTCCCTTTCTATGTCATATCGATTTATAACAGGGTGCAAGAAAAAATTGGATAGCAAGGTATGTTAAGTGTTTTTTTTTTGTGTGGCTCGGTTATCATATGGGTTTTTCGAGAAAAAAAAATCATCATTCATTAAAGGCTCAAACATGGCTAACTAGGGATATAATTTTATAGAAGTAATGGCTAAGGTTCAAAATCAACTCAAAGATGGCCTAAAATCGTTTCTCAAGTATGTGCCTGTGTCACATGCAAATGTTCCCTGTAGGATATGTCAATAGATTACTTTAGTTGCATTTAATCAAAGCAAGTTTAATGAGATTATTCAACAATTGAAAGTGAAAGAGCTTACTTGAGTAAATGTTGATTGTCTCTCAGAAAGCATCGTAAGACTCAAAACATACCATAGTATTCTTCGTTATCTCCACTGGTTATGTCAGGTTTCCAAAGAATGTCAGTTATATTATAATCTATTTTTGAGTCTGGTCATTCTGTACCTTAAGATTAACAAATACCAATGTACATTTGACATTTAAGCATAGAGAAAATACCATTTTTCAAGGAAATGTGGTTTTTTTTTTCACTCAAATAAAAATCAAAACTATTTACATACACATTTATCTATTAAAATTTACAAAAAGACTAAATGCACATATTGAACTTGAAAAACTATGGTGTCTCAGGATAGGTCCCTACCCACGCTACAAGTTGGTATTTTAGGACAATCCTTACTCGACCCATATCTTTATTTCAACAAAAAGACTTTGTACATAAACAAATATTTACAAACAAAAATTAATTTCGGACCATTAACCTTCATCCCCAAAACACATTTTTCCACAGCTTTGTCATTATTAGTTAAAATTTAATCCGAGTCGTCGCTTGTGTCTATGTCATTATTAGTGACACTTCTCACTTGTCGCACATAACGTGTAAGTCCCAGACTGGTATAAGATGGCGTCTCAGGAAAATCCTTACTCTGCCTATACACTATCCAGTTTAATCGATCGGTTGCACGACCCGAAATTGGTTCAGAACACTGATTGTATTTTTTCATGTGAAAACACCTGCCACATTGTTTACAAGCACCCAGCCGTTTGGCACGACGACGTTAAGCAAAAGTACTTATGCCACACAATGGTTTTGCTTGTGCTTCTCGGATTTCAATTTTTCTGACTACTCTTGCTTTTCTCATAATCATAGTATGCACATCAGATGGAAATGTGCGCAAGACTCCCAAACTAAACCAAAAAATTTTAACATCCATGCTTTCTATGCTTTAGGACTCACTACATGGTTCTTTAACGTCTGCCAGTCACAAAGAAGATTGACGCTGCATTTGATGTGATCATGAAATTTAAGCCAAAATCCTATAAAAATATGCAATCTAGAACAATATTTTTTAAAAAAAAAAATATAAGAAACTATAACAAACTGGAATCGTAGATCACACCCCCAACCTAAACCGAACATTGTCCCCAATGTTTTGAATTTACCAGTGTGTAGAGTTTGGAGATCAAGTTGTAGGGTAGAGATCTGTTAAACTGTCGAAACCTACAAAGAAAATACACAAATTAATCTTTCTACGCAGATCTGGGTTTTCGCTAGGATGAAAACCCTTGATTTTAAATGCAGACAAAAGAAGAAAAGACATGTACAAATAGAGTAAACAAATGCCGAGCATGAGACAAACGACTGGGTCTTCGGGGAATATGGTCATAGGATTTTTGGGAGTTGGGTCGTGTTATAGAGAATAGCACAATAGAAATAAGAAGAAGAAAAAGACGAAGAAAGAGGAAAAAACGGTGGGTGTAAAGATCTGTTTAGATACCGAAAGCAACAAACAAAACACAACAATTAACCAACTCGAGGGAGATTTGGGTTAGGCTGGAAACCCCTCACCCAAAGTGTGAGCAGAAAAAGAGCACCCATGAACAAATACAAACATATAAGGCAAATTATTAAACAAATGACTGGGTCGTCGGCGTATATGGTCATGGATTTGCAGGGGTGGTTTGTTTTTACAGAGAACATAGAGAACGACGAAGAAGAAGAAGAAGAAACAGAGGGAAGAAGAAGGGGAGACCAATCATCGGTGGATGGGAAGAAAAAAATGAAAACCTTATAAAGGCATCCCATTTTTTTAGTTTTTGAGTGTCGGCAGCTGCATATCTGTGCGAAATATTCCCAGCTTTTTTTTTTTAGTGTCGGCAGACGCGAATATTTGCGTGGATATTCCC
>CAUOFW020002812.1:0-43442 GCA_963454935.2 Ilex paraguariensis
ATCTTTTCTCCCACTCAAGATATGCTTCAGGATCAGATCTACCTTGAAATGATGGAATCTTCATCTTAATACCACCCAAGTTGTTATCTTCCCGGTTCCTAGCTTCTCTAAACTTCCGATCATCTTCTTCATCAAAACCAGACCCATAAGGCTCTTCATCCTCAACCCTTACTTCTCTCGGCTGAACTCTTACCTTCTACGCACATTAGTGATGCAAATCATAACACAACTTCATGGGATTTAGTTCAATGTACTCCACCCATCGCGCATGCTTTTTATTTGGCTTGTGCTGGCCCTTCAAATGTTTCAAGGACTCATGATCGGTGTGAATCCCGAATACCTTAGGGTATAGGTAGAGTTGCCAAGTCTCTAAAGCTCAAAACAATGCATCCAACTCCTTATCGTAAGTTGGGTAGTTTAAGACTGCCCCGCTTAGTTTCTCGCTGAAGTAACCAACTGGTCGTCCTTCCTACATAAACACTGCTCCTATGCCAATACCTGAAGCATCACATTCAATCTCAAACATTTTCAAAAAATTAGGAAAAGATAATAAGGGGGGTTGGTCAGCTTCTCTTTGATTAGTTGAAACGACTTTTCTTTTTTTTCTCCCCATCTAAATCCAATGTTCTTCTTGATCACTTTGGTAAGTGGTGCGGGTATGCTACAAAAGTCCTTCACAAACCGCCGATAGAAACTAGCAAGTCCATGAAAACTACAAACATTACTTACACTTGTGGGACTCAGTCATTCTTGGATTGCACGTACGTTTTTTGCTTCAAAATGGTTATGGTAGTCAAATATGAACTCCATCTTTTCTCCCACTCAAGATATGCTTCAGGATCAGATCTACCGTGAAATGATGGAATCTTCATCTTAATACCACCCAAGTTGTTCTCTCCCGGTTCCTAGCTTCTCTAAACTGCCCTCCATTTCTCCTATTACTAACAACAGAATTCCGATAATCTTCTTCATCAAAACCAGACCAATAAGGGTCTTCATCCTCAACCCTTACTTCTCTCGGCTGAACTCTTTACCTTCTACGCACATTAGTGATGCAAATCATAACACAACTTCATGGGATTTAGTTCAATGTACTCCACCCATCGCGCATGCTTTTTATGGCTTGTTCTGGCCCTTCAAATGTTTCAAGGACTCATGATCGGTGTGAATCCCGAATACCTTAGGGTATAGTAGAGTTGCCAAGTCTCTAAAGCTCAAACCAATGCATCCAACTCCTTATCGTAAGTTGGGTAATTTTAGGCTGTCCCGCTTAGTTTCTCGCTGAAGTAATCAACTGGTCGTCCTTCCTGCATAAGCACTGCTCCTATGCCAATACCTGAAGCATCACATTCAATCTCAAACTTTTCAAAAATTAGGTAAAGATAACAAGGGGGGTTGGTCAGCTTCTCTTTGAGTTATTGAAATGACATTTTTTGTCTTTCTCCCCATCTAAATCCAATGTTCTTCTTGATCACTTTGGTAAGTGGTGCGGGTATGCTACTAAAGTTGATCACAAACCGACGATAGAAACTAGCAAGTCCATGAAAACTACAAACATTACTTACACTTGTGGGACTCAGTCATTCTTGGATTGCACTTACGTTCTTTGCCTCGAATTGGTTATGGTAGTCAAATATGAACTCCATCTTTTCTCCCACTCAAGATATGCTTCAGGATCAGATCTACCTTGAAATGATGGAAACTTCATCTTAATACCACCCAAGTTGTTATCTTCCCGGTTCCTAGCTTCTCTAAACTTCCGATCATCTTCTTCATCAAAACCAGACCCATAAGGCTCTTCATCCTCAACCCTTATTTCTCTCGGCTGAACTCTTTCCCTTCTACGCACATTAGTGATGCAAATCATAACACAACTTCATGGGATTTAGTTCAATGTACTCCACCCATCGCGCATGCCTTTTATTTGGCTTGTGCTGGCCCTTCATATGTTTCAAGGACTCATGATTTGTGTGTATCCCGAATACCTTAGGGCATAGGTAGAGTTGCCAAGTCTCTAACGCTCGAACCAATGCATCCAACTCCTTGTCGTAAGTTGGGTAGTTTAAGGCTGCCCCGCTTAGTTTCTCGCTGAAGTAACCAACTGGTCGTCCTTCCTGCATAAACACTGCTCCTATGCCAATACCTGAAGCATCACATTCAATCTCAAACATTTTCAAAAAATTAGGAAAAGATAATAAGGGGGTTGGTCAGCTTCTCTTTGATTAGTTGAAACGACTTTTCTTTTTTTTCTCCCCATCTAAATCCAATGTTCTTCTTGATCACTTTGGTAAGTGGTGCGGGTATGCTACAAAGTCCTTCACAAACCGCCGATAGAAACTAGCAAGTCCATGAAAACTACAAACATTACTTACACTTGTGGGACTCAGTCATTCTTGGATTGCACATACGTTTTTTGCTTCAAAATGGTTATGGTAGTCAAATATGAACTCCATCTTTTCTCCCACTCAAGATATGCTTCAGGATCAGATCTACCTTGAAATGATGGAATCTTCATCTTAATACCACCCAAGTTGTTCTCTTCCGGTTCCTAGCTTCTCTAAACTGCCCTCCATTTCTCCTATTACTAACAACAGAATTCCGATAATCTTCTTCATCAAAACCAGACCCATAAGGGTCTTCATCCTCAACCCTTACTTCTCTCGGCTGAACTCTTTACCTTCTACGCACATTAGTGATGCAAATCATAACACAACTTCATGGGATTTAGTTCAATGTACTCCACCCATCGCGCATGCTTTTTATTTGGCTTGTTCTGGCCCTTCAAATGTTTCAAGGACTCATGATCGGTGTGAATCCCGAATACCTTAGGGTATAGGTAGAGTTGCCAAGTCTCTAAAGCTCAAACCAATGCATCCAACTCCATATCGTAAGTTGGGTAGTTTTAGGCTGCCCCGCTTAGTTTCTCGCTGAAGTAATCAACTGGTCGTCCTTCCTGCATAAGCACTGCTCCTATGCCAATACCTGAAGCATCACATTCAATCTCAAACTTTTCAAAAATTAGGTAAAGATAACAAGGGGGGTTGGTCAGCTTCTCTTTGAGTTATTGAAACGACATTTTTTGTCTTTCTCCCCATCTAAATCCAATGTTCTTCTTGATCACTTTGGTAAGTGGTGCGGGTATGCTACTAAAGTTGATCACAAACCGACGATAGAAACTAGCAAGTCCATGAAAACTACAAACATTACTTACACTTGTGGGACTCAGTCATTCTTGGATTGCACTTACGTTCTTTGCCTCGAATTGGTTATGGTAGTCAAATATGAACTCCATCTTTTCTCCCACTCAAGATATGCTTCAGGATCAGATCTACCTTGAAATGATGGAAACTTCATCTTAATACCACCCAAGTTGTTATCTTCCCGGTTCCTAGCTTCTCTAAACTTCCGATCATCTTCTTCATCAAAACCAGACCCATAAGGCTCTTCATCCTCAACCCTTATTTCTCTCGGCTGAACTCTTTCCCTTCTACGCACATTAGTGATGCAAATCATAACACAACTTCATGGGATTTAGTTCAATGTACTCCACCCATCGCGCATGCCTTTTATTTGGCTTGTGCTGGCCCTTCATATGTTTCAAGGACTCATGATTTGTGTGTATCCCGAATACCTTAGGGCATAGGTAGAGTTGCCAAGTCTCTAACGCTCGAACCAATGCATCCAACTCCTTATCGTAAGTTGGGTAGTTTAAGGCTGCCCCGCTTAGTTTCTCGCTGAAGTAACCAACTGGTCGTCCTTCCTGCATAAACACTGCTCCTATGCCAATACCTGAAGCATCACATTCAATCTCAAACATTTTCAAAAATTAGGAAAAGATAATAAGGGGGTTGGTCAGCTTCTCTTTGATTGTTGAAACGACTTTTCTTTTTTTCTCCCCATCTAAATCCAATGTTCTTCTTGATCACTTTGGTAAGTGGTGCGGGTATGCTACAAAAGTCCTTCACAAACCGCCGATAGAAACTAGCAAGTCCATGAAAACTACAAACATTACTTACACTTGTGGGACTCAGTCATTCTTGGATTGCACTTACGTTTTTTGCTTCAAAATGGTTATGGTAGTCAAATATGAACTCCATCTTTTCTCCCACTCAAGATATGCTTCAGGATCAGATCTACCTTGAAATGATGGAATCTTCATCTTAATACCACCCAAGTTGTTATCTTCCCGGTTCCTAGCCTCTGTAAACTGCCCTCCATGTCTCCTATTACTAACAACAGAATTCCGATAATCTTCTTCATCAAAACCAGACCCATAAGGCTCTTCATCCTCAACCCTTACTTCTCTCGGCTGAACTCTTTCCCTTCTACGCACATTAGTGATGCAAATCATAACACAACTTCATGGGATTTAGTTCAATGTACTCCACCCATCGCGCATGCTTTTTTTGGCTTGTGCTGGCCCTTCAAATGTTTCAAGGACTCATGATCGGTGTGAATCCCGAATACCTTAGGGCATAGGTAGAGTTGCCAAGTCTCTAAAGCTCAAACCAATGCATCCAACTCCTTATCGTAAGTTGGGTAGTTTAAGGCTGCCCCGCTTAGTTTCTCGCTGAAGTAACCAACTGGTCGTCCTTCCTGCATAAACACTGCTCCTATGCCAATACCTGAAGCATCACATTCAATCTCAAACATTTTCAAAAATTTAGGAAAAGATAATAAGGGGGGTTGGTCAGCTTCTCTTTGATTAGTTGAAACGACTTTTCTTTTTTTCTCCCCATCTAAATCCAATGTTCTTCTTGATCACTTTGGTAAGTGGTGCGGGTATGCTACAAAAGTCCTTCACAAACCGCCGATAGAAACTAGCAAGTCCATGAAAACTACAAACATTACTTACACTTGTGGGACTCAGTCATTCTTGGATTGCACGTACGTTTTTTGCTTCAAAATGGTTATGGTAGTCAAATATGAACTCCATCTTTTCTCCCACTCAAGATATGCTTCAGGATCAGATCTACCTTGAAATGATGGAATCTTCATCTTAATACCACCCAAGTTGTTATCTTCCCGGTTCCTAGCTTCTCTAAACTGCCCTCCATTTCTCCTATTACTAACAACAGAATTCCGATAATCTTCTTCATCAAAACCAGACCCATAAGGGTCTTCATCCTCAACCCTTACTTCTCTCGGCTGAACTCTTTACCTTCTACGCACATTAGTGATGCAAATCATAACACAACTTCATGGGATTTAGTTCAATGTACTCCACCCATCGCGCATGCTTTTATATGGCTTGTTCTGGCCCTTCAAATGTTTCAAGGACTCATGATCGGTGTGAATCCCGAATACCTTAGGGTATAGGTAGAGTTGCCAAGTCTCTAAAGCTCAAACCAATGCATCCAACTCCTTATCGTAAGTTGGGTAGTTTTAGGCTGCCCCGCTTAGTTTCTCGCTGAAGTAACCAACTGGTCGTCCTTCCTGCATAAGCACTGCTCCTATGCCAATACCTGAAGCATCACATTCAATCTCAAACTTTTCAAAAATTAGGTAAAGATAACAAGGGGGGTTGGTCAGCTTCTCTTTGAGTTATTGAAACGACATTTTTTGTCTTTCTCCCCATCTAAATCCAATGTTCTTCTTGATCACTTTGGTAAGTGGTGCGGGTATGCTACTAAAGTCGATCACAAACCGACGATAGAAACTAGCAAGTCCATGAAAACTACAAACATTACTTACACTTGTGGGACTCAGTCATTCTTGGATTGCACTTACGTTCTTTGCCTCGAATTGGTTATGGTAGTCAAATATGAACTCCATCTTTTCTCCCACTCAAGATATGCTTCAGGATCAGATCTACCTTGAAATGATGGAATCTTCATCTTAATACCACCCAAGTTGTTATCTTCCCGGTTCCTAGCTTCTCTAAACTTCCGATCATCTTCTTCATCAAAACCAGACCCATAAGGCTCTTCATCCTCAACCCTTATTTCTCTCGGCTGAACTCTTTCCCTTCTACGCACATTAGTGATGCAAATCATAACACAACTTCATGGGATTTAGTTCAATGTACTCCACCCATCGCGCATGCCTTTTATTTGGCTTGTGCTGGCCCTTCATATGTTTCAAGGACTCATGATTTGTGTGTATCCCGAATACCTTAGGGCATAGGTAGAGTTGCCAAGTCTCTAACGCTCGAACCAATGCATCCAACTCCTTGTCGTAAGTTGGGTAGTTTAAGGCTGCCCCGCTTAGTTTCTCGCTGAAGTAACCAACTGGTCGTCCTTCCTGCATAAACACTGCTCCTATGCCAATACCTGAAGCATCACATTCAATCTCAAACATTTTCAAAAATTAGGAAAGATAATAAAGGGGGTTGGTCAGCTTCTCTTTGATTAGTTGAAACGACTTTTCTTTTTTTCTCCCCATCTAAATCCAATGTTCTTCTTGATCACTTTGGTAAGTGGTGCGGGTATGCTACAAAAGTCCTTCACAAACCGCCGATAGAAACTAGCAAGTCCATGAAAACTACAAACATTACTTACACTTGTGGGACTCAGTCATTCTTGGATTGCACATACGTTTTTTGCTTCAAAATGGTTATGGTAGTCAAATATGAACTCCATCTTTTCTCCCACTCAAGATATGCTTCAGGATCAGATCTACCTTGAAATGATGGAATCTTCATCTTAATACCACCCAAGTTGTTATCTTCCCATTCCTAGCTCTGTAAACTGCCCTCCATGTCTCCTATTACTAACAACAGAATTCCGATAATCTTCTTCATCAAAACCAGACCCATAAGGCTCTTCATCCTCAACCCTTACTTCTCTCGGCTGAACTCTTTCCCTTCTACGCACATTAGTGATGCAAATCATAACACAACTTCATGGGATTTAGTTCAATGTACTCCACCCATCGCGCATGCCTTTTATTTGGCTTGTGCTGGCCCTTCAAATGTTTCAAGGACTCATGATCGGTGTGAATCCCGAATACCTTAGGGCATAGGTAGAGTTGCCAAGTCTCTAAAGCTCAAACCAATGCATCCAACTCCTTATCGTAAGTTGGGTAGTTTAAGGCTGCCCCGCTTAGTTTCTCGCTGAAGTAACCAACTGGTCGTCCTTCCTACATAAACACTGCTCCTATGCCAATACCTGAAGCATCACATTCAATCTCAAACATTTTCAAAAATTAGGAAAAGATAATAAGGGGGGTTGGTCAGCTTCTCTTTGATTAGTTGAAACGACTTTTCTTTTTTTTCTCCCCATCTAAATCCAATGTTCTTCTTGATCACTTTGGTAAGTGGTGCGGGTATGCTACAAAAGTCCTTCACAAACCGCCGATAGAAACTAGCAAGTCCATGAAAACTACAAACATTACTTACACTTGTGGGACTCAGTCATTCTTGGATTGCACGTACGTTTTTTGCTTCAAAATGGTTATGGTAGTCAAATATGAACTCCATCTTTTCTCCCACTCAAGATATGCTTCAGGATCAGATCTACCTTGAAATGATGGAATCTTCATCTTAATACCACCCAAGTTGTTCTCTCCCCGGTTCCTAGCTTCTCTAAACTGCCCTCCATTTCTCCTATTACTAACAACAGAATTCCGATAATCTTCTTCATCAAAACCAGACCCATAAGGGTCTTCATCCTCAACCCTTACTTCTCTCGGCTGAACTCTTTACCTTCTACGCACATTAGTGATGCAAATCATAACACAACTTCATGGGATTTAGTTCAATGTACTCCACCCATCGCGCATGCTTTTTATTTGGCTTGTTCTGGCCCTTCAAATGTTTCAAGGACTCATGATCGGTGTGAATCCCGAATACCTTAGGGTATAGGTAGAGTTGCCAAGTCTCTAAAGCTCAAACCAATGCATCCAACTCCTTATCGTAAGTTGGGTAGTTTTAGGCTGTCCCGCTTAGTTTCTCGCTGAAGTAACCAACTGGTCGTCCTTCCTGCATAAGCACTGCTCCTATGCCAATACCTGAAGCATCACATTCAATCTCAAACTTTTCAAAAATTAGGTAAAGATAACAAGGGGGTTGGTCAGCTTCTCTTTGAGTTATTGAAACGACATTTTTGTCTTTCTCCCCATCTAAATCCAATGTTCTTCTTGATCACTTTGGTAAGTGGTGCGGGTATGCTACTAAAGTCGATCACAAACCGACGATAGAAACTAGCAAGTCCATGAAAACTACAAACATTACTTACACTTGTGGGACTCAGTCATTCTTGGATTGCACTTACGTTCTTTGCCTCGAATTGGTTATGGTAGTCAAATATGAACTCCATCTTTTCTCCCACTCAAGATATGCTTCAGGATCAGATCTACCTTGAAATGATGGAAACTTCATCTTAATACCACCCAAGTTGTTATCTTCCCGGTTCCTAGCTTCTCTAAACTTCCGATCATCTTCTTCATCAAAACCAGACCCATAAGGCTCTTCATCCTCAACCCTTATTTCTCTCGGCTGAACTCTTTCCCTTCTACGCACATTAGTGATGCAAATCATAACACAACTTCATGGGATTTAGTTCAATGTACTCCACCCATCGCGCATGCCTTTTATTTGGCTTGTGCTGGCCCTTCATATGTTTCAAGGACTCATGATTTGTGTGTATCCCGAATACCTTAGGGCATAGGTAGAGTTG
This sequence comes from Ilex paraguariensis, assembly GCA_963454935.2. Classification (NCBI taxonomy): domain Eukaryota; kingdom Viridiplantae; phylum Streptophyta; class Magnoliopsida; order Aquifoliales; family Aquifoliaceae; genus Ilex; species Ilex paraguariensis. The sequence continues at coordinate 8,619 of CAUOFW020002812.1, forward strand.
CCAAGTCTCTAACGCTCGAACCAATGCATCCAACTCCTTGTCGTAAGTTGGGTAGTTTAAGGCTGCCCCGCTTAGTTTCTCGCTGAAGTAACCAACTGGTCGTCCTTCCTGCATAAACACTGCTCCTATGCCAATACCTGAAGCATCACATTCAATCTCAAACATTTTCAAAAAGTTAGGAAAAGATAATAAAGGGGGTTGGTCAGCTTCTCTTTGATTTGTTGAAACGACTTTTCTTTTTTTTTCTCCCCATCTAAATCCAATGTTCTTCTTGATCACTTTGGTAAGTGGTGCGGGTATGCTACAAAAGTCCTTCACAAACCGCCGATAGAAACTAGCAAGTCCATGAAAACTACAAACATTACTTACACTTGTGGGACTCAGTCATTCTTGGATTGCACATACGTTTTTGCTTCAAAATGGTTATGGTAGTCAAATATGAACTCCATCTTTTCTCCCACTCAAGATATGCTTCAGGATCAGATCTACCTTGAAATGATGGAATCTTCATCTTAATACCACCCAAGTTGTTATCTTCCCGGTTCCTAGCCTCTCTAAACTGCCCTCCATGTCTCCTATTACTAACAACAGAATTCCGATAATCTTCTTCATCAAAACCAGACCCATAAGGGTCTTCATCCTCAACCCTTACTTCTCTCGGCTGAACTCTTTACCTTCTACGCACATTAGTGATGCAAATCATAACACAACTTCATGGGATTTAGTTCAATGTACTCCACCCATCGCGCATGCTTTTTATATGGCTTGTTCTGGCCCTTCAAATGTTTCAAGGACTCATGATCGGTGTGAATCCCGAATACCTTAGGGTATAGGTAGAGTTGCCAAGTCTCTAAAGCTCAAACCAATGCATCCAACTCCTTATCGTAAGTTGGGTAATTTTAGGCTGTCCCGCTTAGTTTCTCGCTGAAGTAACCAACTGGTCGTCCTTCCTGCATAAGCACTGCTCCTATGCCAATACCTGAAGCATCACATTCAATCTCAAACTTTTCAAAAATTAGGTAAAGATAACAAGGGGGTTGGTCAGCTTCTCTTTGAGTTATTGAAACGACATTTTTTGTCTTTCTCCCCATCTAAATCCAATGTTCTTCTTGATCACTTTGGTAAGTGGTGCGGGTATGCTACTAAAGTTGATCACAAACCGACGATAGAAACTAGCAAGTCCATGAAAACTACAAACATTACTTACACTTGTGGGACTCAGTCATTCTTGGATTGCACTTACGTTCTTTGCCTCGAATTGGTTATGGTAGTCAAATATGAACTCCATCTTTTCTCCCACTCAAGATATGCTTCAGGATCAGATCTACCTTGAAATGATGGAAACTTCATCTTAATACCACCCAAGTTGTTATCTTCCCTGTTCCTAGCTTCTCTAAACTTCCGATCATCTTCTTCATCAAAACCAGACCCATAAGGCTCTTCATCCTCAACCCTTATTTCTCTCGGCTGAACTCTTTCCCTTCTACGCACATTAGTGATGCAAATCATAACACAACTTCATGGGATTTAGTTCAATGTACTCCACCCATCGCGCATGCCTTTTATTTGGCTTGTGCTGGCCCTTCATATGTTTCAAGGACTCATGATTTGTGTGTATCCCGAATACCTTAGGGCATAGGTAGAGTTGCCAAGTCTCTAACGCTCGAACCAATGCATCCAACTCCTTGTCGTAAGTTGGGTAGTTTAAGGCTGCCCCGCTTAGTTTCTCGCTGAAGTAACCAACTGGTCGTCCTTCCTGCACAAACACTGCTCCTATGCCAATACCTGAAGCATCACATTCAATCTCAAACATTTTCAAAAAATTAGGAAAAGATAATAAAGGGGGTTGGTCAGCTTCTCTTTGATTTGTTGAAACGACTTTTCTTTTTTTTCTCCCATCTAAATCCAATGTTCTTCTTGATCACTTTGGTAAGTGGTGCGGGTATGCTACAAAAGTCCTTCACAAACCGCCGATAGAAACTAGCAAGTCTATGAAAACTACAAACATTACTTACACTTGTGGGACTCAGTCATTCTTGGATTGCACATACGTTTTTTGCTTCAAAATGGTTATGGTAGTCAAATATGAACTCCATCTTTTCTCCCACTCAAGATATGCTTCAGGATCAGATCTACCTTGAAATGATGGAATCTTCATCTCTTAATACCACCCAAGTTGTTATCTTCCCGATTCCTAGCCTCTGTAAACTGCCCTCCATGTCTCCTATTACTAACAACAGAATTCTGATAATCTTCTTCATCAAAACCAGACCCATAAGGGTCTTCATCCTCAACCCTTACTTCTCTCGGCTGAACTCTTTACCTTCTACGCACATTAGTGATGCAAATCATAACACAACTTCATGGGATTTAGTTCAATGTACTCCACCCATCGCGCATGCTTTTATTTGGCTTGTTCTGGCCTTTCAAATGTTTCAAGGACTCATGATCGGTGTGAATCCCGAATACCTTAGGGTATAGGTAGAGTTGCCAAGTCTCTAAAGCTCAAAACAATGCATCCAACTCCTTATCGTAAGTTGGGTAGTTTAAGACTGCCCCGCTTAGTTTCTCGCTGAAGTAACCAACTGGTCATCCTTCCTGCATAACACTGCTCCTATGCCAATACCTGAAGCATCACATTCAATCTCAAACATTTTCAAAAATTTAGGAAAAGATAATAAGGGGGGTTGGTCAGCTTCTCTTTGATTAGTTGAAACGACTTTTCTTTTTTTTCTCCCCATCTAAATCCATGTTCTTCTTGATCACTTTGGTAAGTGGTGCGGGTATGCTACAAAAGTCCTTCACAAACCGCCGATAGAAACTAGCAAGTCCATGAAAACTACAAACATTACTTACACTTGTGGGACTCAGTCATTCTTGGATTGCACGTACGTTTTTTGCTTCAAAATGGTTATGGTAGTCAAATATGAACTCCATCTTTTCTCCCACTCAAGATATGCTTCAGGATCAGATCTACCTTGAAATGATGGAATCTTCATCTTAATACCACCCAAGTTGTTCTCTCCCCGGTTCCTAGCTTCTCTAAACTGCCCTCCATTTCTCCTATTACTAACAACAGAATTCCGATAATCTTCTTCATCAAAACCAGACCCATAAGGTCTTCATCCTCAACCCTTACTTCTCTCGGCTGAACTCTTTCCCTTCTACGCACATTAGTGATGCAAATCATAACACAACTTCATGGGATTTAGTTCAATGTACTCCACCCATCGCGCATGCTTTTTATATGGCTTGTTCTGGCCCTTCAAATGTTTCAAGGACTCATGATCGGTGTGAATCCCGAATACCTTAGGGCATAGGTAGAGTTGCCAAGTCTCTAAAGCTCAAACCAATGCATCCAACTCCTTATCGTAAGTTGGGTAATTTTAGGCTGTCCCGCTTAGTTTCTCGCTGAAGTAACCAACTGGTCGTCCTTCCTGCATAAGCACTGCTCCTATGCCAATACCTGAAGCATCACATTCAATCTCAAACTTTTCAAAAATTAGGTAAAGATAACAAGGGGGTTGGTCAGCTTCTCTTTGAGTTATTGAAACGACATTTTTGTCTTTCTCCCCATCTAAATCCAATGTTCTTCTTGATCACTTTGGTAAGTGGTGCGGGTATGCTACTAAAGTTGATCACAAACCGACGATAGAAACTAGCAAGTCCATGAAAACTACAAACATTACTTACACTTGTGGGACTCAGTCATTCTTGGATTGCACTTACGTTCTTTGCTCGAATTGGTTATGGTAGTCAAATATGAACTCCATCTTTTCTCCCACTCAAGATATGCTTCAGGATCAGATCTACCTTGAAATGATGGAAACTTCATCTTAATACCACCCAAGTTGTTATCTTCCCGGTTCCTAGCTTCTCTAAACTTCCGATCATCTTCTTCATCAAAACCAGACCCATAAGGCTCTTCATCCTCAACCCTTATTTCTCTCGGCTGAACTCTTTCCCTTCTACGCACATTAGTGATGCAAATCATAACACAACTTCATGGGATTTAGTTCAATGTACTCCACCCATCGCGCATGCCTTTTATTTGGCTTGTGCTGGCCCTTCATAAGTTTCAAGGACTCATGATTTGTGTATATCCCGAATACCTTAGGGCATAGGTAGAGTTGCCAAGTCTCTAACGCTCGAACCAATGCATCCAACTCCTTGTCGTAAGTTGGGTAGTTTAAGGCTGCCCCGCTTAGTTTCTCGCTGAAGTAACCAACTGGTCGTCCTTCCTGCATAAACACTGCTCCTATGCCAATACCTGAAGCATCACATTCAATCTCAAACATTTGGAAAAGATAATAAAGGGGGTTGGTCAGCTTCTCTTTGATTTGTTGAAACGACTTTTCTTTTTTTCTCCCCATCTAAATCCAATGTTCTTCTTGATCACTTTGGTAAGTGGTGCGGGTATGCTACAAAAGTCCTTCACAAACCGCCGATAGAAACTAGCAAGTCCATGAAAACTACAAACATTACTTACACTTGTGGGACTCAGTCATTCTTGGATTGCACATACGTTTTTTGCTTCAAAATGGTTATGGTAGTCAAATATGAACTCCATCTTTTCTCCCACTCAAGATATGCTTCAGGATCAGATCTACCTTGAAATGATGGAATCTTCATCTTAATACCACCCAAGTTGTTCTCTTCCCGGTTCCTAGCTTCTCTAAACTGCCCTCCATTTCTCCTATTACTAACAACAGAATTCCGATAATCTTCTTCATCAAAACCAGACCCATAAGGTCTTCATCCTCAACCCTTACTTCTCTCGGCTGAACTCTTTACCTTCTACGCACATTAGTGATGCAAATCATAACACAACTTCATGGGATTTAGTTCAATGTACTCCACCCATCGCGCATGCTTTTATATTGGCTTGTTCTGGCCCTTCAAATGTTTCAAGGACTCATGATCGGTGTGAATCCCGAATACCTTAGGGTATAGGTAGAGTTGCCAAGTCTCTAAAGCTCAAACCAATGCATCCAACTCCTTATCGTAAGTTGGGTAGTTTAAGGCTGCCCCGCTTAGTTTCTCGCTGAAGTAAGCAACTGGTCGTCCTTCCTGCATAAGCACTGCTCCTATGCCAATACCTGAAGCATCACATTCAATCTCAAACTTTTCAAAAATTAGGTAAAGATAACAAGGGGGGTTGGTCAGCTTCTTTTGAGTAATTGAAACGACATTTTTTGTCTTTCTCCCCATCTAAATCCAATGTTCTTCTTGATCACTTTGGTAAGTGGTGCGGGTATGCTACTAAAGTCGATCACAAACCGACGATAGAAACTAGCAAGTCCATGAAAACTACAAACATTACTTACACTTGTGGGACTCAGTCATTCTTGGATTGCACATACGTTTTTGCTTCAAAATGGTTATGGTAGTCAAATATGAACTCCATCTTTTCTCCTACTCAAGATATGCTTCAGGATCAGATCTACCATGAAATGATGGAATCTTCATCTTAATACCACCCAAGTTGTTATCTTTCCGGTTCCTAGCTTCTCTAAACTGCCCTCCATTTCTCCTATTACTAACAACAGAATTCCGATAATCTTCTTCATCAAAACCAGACCAATAAGGGTCTTCATCCTCAACCCTTACTTCTCTCGGCTGAACTCTTTACCTTCTACGCACATTAGTGATGCAAATCATAACACAACTTCATGGGATTTAGTTCAATGTACTCCACCCATCGCGCATGCTTTTATATAGCTTGTTCTGGCCCTTCAAAGTTTCAAGGACTCAGATCGGTGTGAATCCCGAATACCTTAGGGTATAGGTAGAGTTGCCAAGTCTCTAAAGCTAAAACCAATGCATCCAACTCCTTATCGTAAGTTGGGTAGTTTAAGGCTGCCCCGCTTAGTTTCTCGCTGAAGTAACCAACTGGTCGTCCTTCCTGCATAGGCACTGCTCCTATGCCAAAACCTGAAGCATCACATTCAATCTCAAACTTTTCAAAAATTAGGTAAAGTTAACAAGGGGGGTTGGTCAGCTTCTTTTTGAGTAATTGAAACGACATTTTTGTCTTTTTCTCCCATCTAAATCCAATGTTCTTCTTGATCACTTTGGTAAGTGGTGCGGGTATGCTACTAAAGTCGATCACAAACCGACGATAGAAACTAGCAAGTCCATGAAAACTACAAACATTACTTACACTTGTGGGACTCAGTCATTCTTGGATAGCACATACGTTTTTTGCTTCAAAATGGTTATGGTAGTCAAATATGAACTCCATCTTTTCTCCTACTCAAGATATGCTTCAGGATCAGATCTACCATGAAATGATGGAATCTTCATCTTAATACCACCCAAGTTGTTCTCTTTCCGGTTCCTAACTTCTCTAAACTGCCCTCCATTTCTCCTATTACTAACAACAGAATTCCGATCATCTTCTTCATCAAAACCAGACCCATAAGGGTCTTCATCCTCAACCCTTACTTCTCCCGGCTGAACTCTTAACCTTCTACGCACATTAGTGATGCAAATCATAACACAACTTCATGGGATTTAGTTCAATGTACTCCACCCATCGCGCATGCTTTTTATATGGCTTGTTCTGGCCCTTCCAATGTTTCAAGGACTCATGATCGGTGTGAATCCCGAATACCTTAGGGTATAGGTAGAGTTGCCAAGTCTCTAAAGCTCAAACAATGCATCCAACTCCTTATCGTAAGTTGGGTAATTTTAGGCTGCCCCGCTTAGTTTCTCGCTGAAGTAACCAACTGGTCGTCCTTCCTGCATAAGCACTGCTCCTATGCCAATACCTGAAGCATCACATTCAATCTCAAACTTTTCAAAAATTAGGTAAAGATAACTGGGGGGTTGGTCAGCTTCTCTTTGAGTAATTGAAACGACATTTTTTGTCTTTCTCCCCATCTAAATCCAATGTTCTTCTTGATCACTTTGGTAAGTGGTGCGGGTATGCTACTAAAGTCGATCACAAACCGACGATAGAAACTAGCAAGTCCATGAAAACTACAAACAATACTTACACTTGTGGGACTCAGTCATTCTTGGATTGCACTTACGTTCTTTGTCTCAAATGGTTTTGGTAGTCAAATATGAACTCCATCTTTTCTCCCACTCAAGATATGCTTCAGGATCAGATCTACCTTGAAATGATGGAAACTTCATCTTAATACCACCCAAGTTGTTATCTTCTTGGTTCCTAGCTTCTCTAAACTTCCGATCATCTTCTTCATCAAAACCAGACCCATAAGGCTCTTCATCCTCAACCCTTATTTCTCTCGGCTGAACTCTTTCCCTTCTACGCACATTAGTGATGCAAATCATAACACAACTTCATGAGATTTAGTTCAATGTACTCCACCCATCGCGCATGCCTTTTATTTGGCTTGTCTGGCCCTTCATATGTTTCAAGGCCTCATAATTTGTGTGTATCCCGAATACCTTAGGGTATAGGTAGAGTTGCCAAGTCTCTAAAGCTGAAAACAATGCATCCAACTCCTTATCGTAAGTTGGGTAATTTTAGGCTGCCCCGCTTAGTTTCTCGCTGAAGTAACCAACTGGTCGTCCTTCCTGCATAAGCACTGCTCCTATGCCAATACCTGAAGCATCTCATTCAATCTCAAACTTTTCAAATATTAGGTAAAGATAACAAGGGGGTTGGTCAGCTTCTCTTTGAGTAATTGAAACGACATTTTTTGTCTTTCTCCCCATCTAAATCCAATGTTCTTCTTGATCACTTTGGTAAGTGGTGCGGGTATGCTACTAATGTCGATCACAAACCGACGATAGAAACTAGCAAGTCCATGAAAACTACAAACATTACTTACACTGGTGGGACTCAGTCATTCTGGGATTGCACTTATGTTCTTTGCCTCGAATTGGTTATGGTAGTCAAATATGAACTCCATCTTTTCTCCCACTCAAGATATGCTTCAGATCAGATCTACCTTGAAATGATGGAAACTTCATCTTAACACCACCCAAGTTGTTATCTTCCTGGTTCCTAGCTTCTCTAAACTTCCGATCATCTTCTTCTTCAAAACCAGACCCATAAGGCTCTTCATCCTCAACCCTTATTTCTCTCGGCTGAACTCTTCCCTTCTACGCACATTAGTGATGCAAATCATAACACAACTTCATGGGATTTAGTTCAATGTACTCCACCCATCGCGCATGCCTTTTATTTGGCTTGTGCTGGCCATTCATATGTTTCAAGGACTCATGATTTGTGTGTATCCCGAATACCTTAGGGCTTAGGTAGAGTTGCCAAGTCTCTGACGCTCGAACCAATGCATCCAACTCCTTGTCGTAAGTTGGGTTGTTTAAGGCTGCCCCGCTTAGTTTCTCGCTGAAGTAACCAACTGGTCGTCCTTCCTGCATAAGCACTGCTCCTATGCCAATACCTGAAGCATCACATTCAATCTCAAACTTTTCAAATATTAGGTAAAGATAACAAGGGGGGTTGGTCAGCTTCTCTTTGAGTAATTGAAACGACATTTTTTGTCTTTCTCCCCATCTAAATCCAATGTTCTTCTTGATCACTTTGGTAAGTGGTGCGGGTATGCTACTAAAGTCGATCACAAACCGACGATAGAAACTAGAAAGTCCATGAAAACTACAAACAATACTTACACTTGTGGGACTCAGTCATTCTTGGATTGCACTTACGTTCTTTGTCTCAAATTGGTTTTGGTAGTCAAATATGAACTCCATCTTTTCTCCCACTCAAGATATGCTTCAGGATCAGATCTACCTTGAAATGATGGAAACTTCATCTTAACACCACCCAAGTTGTTATCTTCTTGGTTCCTAGCTTCTCTAAACTTCCGATCATCTTCTTCATCAAAACCAGACCCATAAGGCTCTTCATCCTCAACCCTTATTTCTCTCGGCTGAACTCTTTCCCTTCTACGCACATTAGTGATGCAAATCATAACACAACTTCATGAGATTTAGTTCAATGTACTCCACCCATCGCGCATGCCTTTTATTTGGCTTGTGATGGCCCTTCATATGTTTCAAGGACTCATGATTTGTGTGTATCCCGAATACCTTAGGGTATAGGTAGAGTTGCCAAGTCTCTAAAGCTGAAAACAATGCATCCAACTCCTTATCGTAAGTTGGGTAATTTTAGGCTGCCCCGCTTAGTTTCTCGCTGAAGTAACCAACTGGTCGTCCTTCCTGCATAAACACTGCTCCTATGCCAATACCTGAAGCATCTCATTCAATCTCAAACTTTTCAAATATTAGCTAAAGATAACAAGGGGGGTTGGTCAGCTTCTCTTTGAGTAATTGAAACGACATTTTTTGCCTTTCTCCCCATCTAAATCCAATGTTCTTCTTGATCACTTTGGTAAGTGGTGCGGGTATGCTACTAAAGTTGATCACAAACCGACGATAGAAACTAGCAAGTCCATGAAAACTACAAACATTACTTACACTTGTGGGACTCAGTCATTCTGGGATTGCACTTACGTTCTTTGCCTCGAATTGGTTATGGTAGTCAAATATGAACTCCATCTTTTCTCCCACTCAAGATATGCTTCAGGATCAGATCTACCTTGAAATGATGGAAACTTCATCTTAACACCACCCAAGTTGTTATCTTCCCGGTTCCTAGCTTCTCTAAACTTCCGATCATCTTCTTCATCAAAACCAGACCCATAAGGCTCTTCATCCTCAACCCTTATTTCTCTCGGCTGAACTCTTTCCCTTCTACGCACATTAGTGATGCAAATCATAACACAACTTCATGGGATTTAGTTCAATGTACTCCACCCATCGCGCATGCCTTTTATTTGGCTTGTGCTGGCCCTTCATATGTTTCAAGGCCTCATGATTGTGTGTATCCCGAATACCTTAGGGTATAGGTAGAGTTGCCAAGTCTCTAAAGCTGAAAACAATGCATCCAACTCCTTATCGTAAGTTGGGTAGTTTTAGGCTGCCCCGCTTAGTTTCTCGCTGAAGTAACCAACTGGTCGTCCTTCCTGCATAAGCACTGCTCCTATGCCAATACCTGAAGCATCACATTCAATCTCAAACTTTTCAAAAATTAGGTAAAGATAACAAGGGGGGTTGGTCAGCTTCTCTTTGAGTAATTGAAACGACATTTTTTGTCTTTCTCCCCATCTAAATCCAATGTTCTTCTTGATCACTTTGGTAAGTGGTGCGGGTATGCTACTAAAGTCCTTCACAAACCGCCGATAGAAACTAGCAAGTCCATGAAAACTACAAACATTACTTACACTTGTGGGACTCAGTCATTCTTGGATTGCACTTACGTTCTTTGCTTCGAAATGGTTATGGTAGTCAAATATGAACTCCATCTTTTCTCCCACTCAAGATATGCTTCAGGATCAGATCTACCTTGAAATGATGGAATCTTCATCTTAATACCACCCAAGTTGTTATCTTCCCGGTTCCTAGCTTCTCTAAACTTCCGATCATCTTCTTCATCAAAACCAGACCCATAAGGCTCTTCATCCTCAACCCTTACTTCTCTCGGCTGAACTCTTTCCCTTCTACGCACATTAGTGATGCAAATCATAACACAACTTCATGGGATTTAGTTCAATGTACTCCACCCATCGCGCATGCCTTTTATTTGGCTTGTGCTGGCCCTTCAAATGTTTCAAGGACTCATGATCGGTGTGTATCCCGAATACCTTAGGGCATAGGTAGAGTTGCCAAGTCTCTAAAGCTCGAACCAATGCATCCAACTCCTTATCGTAAGTTGGGTAGTTTAAGGCTGCCCCGCTTAGTTTCTCGCTGAAGTAACCAACTGGTCGTCCTTCCTGCATAAGCACTGCTCCTATGCCAATACCTGAAGCATCACATTCAATCTCAAACTTTTCAAAAATTAGGTAAAGATAATAAGGGGGTTGGTCAGCTTCTCTTTGATTAATTGAAACGACTTTTTTTTTTTCTCCCCATCTAAATCCAATGTTCTTCTTGATCACTTTGGTAAGTGGTGCGGGTATGCTACTAAAGTCCTTCACAAACCGACGATAGAAACTAGCAAGTCCATGAAAACTACAAACATTACTTACACTTGTGGGACTCAGTCATTCTTGGATTGCACGTACGTTTTTTGCTTCGAATGGTTATGGTAGTCAAATATGAACTCCATCTTTTCTCCCACTCAAGATATGCTTCAGGATCAGATCTACCTTGAAATGATGGAAACTTCATCTTAATACCACCCAAGTTGTTATCTTCCCGGTTCCTAGCTTCTCTAAACTTCCGATCATCTTCTTCATCAAAACCAGACCCATAAGGCTCTTCATCCTCAACCCTTATTTCTCTCGGCTGAACTCTTTCCCTTCTACGCACATTAGTGATGCAAATCATAACACAACTTCATGGGATTTAGTTCAATGTACTCCACCCATCGCGCATGCCTTTTATTTGGCTTGTGCTGGCCCTTCATATGTTTCAAGGACTCATGATTTGTGTGTATCCCGAATACCTTAGGGCATAGGTAGAGTTGCCAAGTCTCTAACGCTCGAACCAATGCATCCAACTCCTTGTCGTAAGTTGGGTAGTTTAAGGCTGCCCCGCTTAGTTTCTCGCTGAAGTAACCAACTGGTCGTCCTTCCTACATAAACACTGCTCCTATGCCAATACCTGAAGCATCACATTCAATCTCAAACATTTTCAAAAAGTTAGGTAAAGATAATAAGGGGGGTTGGTCAGCTTCTCTTTGATTAGTTGAAACGACTTTTCTTTTTTTTCTCCCCATCTAAATCCAATGTTCTTCTTGATCACTTTGGTAAGTGGTGCGGGTATGCTACAAAAGTCCTTCACAAACCGCCGATAGAAACTAGCAAGTCCATGAAAACTACAAACATTACTTACACTTGTGGGACTCAGTCATTCTTGGATTGCACGTACGTTTTTTGCTTCAAAATGGTTATGGTAGTCAAATATGAACTCCATCTTTTCTCCCACTCAAGATATGCTTCAGGATCAGATCTACCTTGAAATGATGGAATCTTCATCTTAATACCACCCAAGTTGTTCTCTTCCCGGTTCCTAGCTTCTCTAAACTGCCCTCCATTTCTCCTATTACTAACAACAGAATTCCGATAATCTTCTTCATCAAAACCAGACCCATAAGGGTCTTCATCCTCAACCCTTACTTCTCTCGGCTGAACTCTTTACCTTCTACGCACATTAGTGATGCAAATCATAACACAACTTCATGGGATTTAGTTCAATGTACTCCACCCATCGCGCATGCTTTTTATTTGGCTTGTTCTGGCCCTTCAAATGTTTCAAGGACTCATGATCGGTGTGAATCCCGAATACCTTAGGGTATAGGTAGAGTTGCCAAGTCTCTAAAGCTCAAACCAATGCATCCAACTCCTTATCGTAAGTTGGGTAGTTTAAGGCTGCCCCGCTTAGTTTCTCGCTGAAGTAACCAACTGGTCGTCCTTCCTGCATAAGCACTGCTCCTATGCCAATACCTGAAGCATCACATTCAATCTCAAACTTTTCAAAAATTAGGTAAAGATAACAAGGGGGTTGGTCAGCTTCTCTTTGAGTAATTGAAACGACATTTTTTGTCTTTCTCCCCATCTAAATCCAATGTTCTTCTTGATCACTTTGGTAAGTGGTGCGGGTATGCTACTAAAGTCGATCACAAACCGACGATAGAAACTAGCAAGTCCATGAAAACTACAAACATTACTTACACTTGTGGGACTCAGTCATTCTTGGATTGCACTTACGTTCTTTGCCTCGAATTGGTTATGGTAGTCAAATATGAACTCCATCTTTTCTCCCACTCAAGATATGCTTCAGGATCAGATCTACCTTGAAATGATGGAAACTTCATCTTAATACCACCCAAGTTGTTATCTTCCCGGTTCCTAGCTTCTCTAAACTTCCGATCATCTTCTTCATCAAAACCAGACCCATAAGGCTCTTCATCCTCAACCCTTATTTCTCTCGGCTGAACTCTTTCCCTTCTACGCACATTAGTGATGCAAATCATAACACAACTTCATGGGATTTAGTTCAATGTACTCCACCCATCGCGCATGCCTTTTATTTGGCTTGTGCTGGCCCTTCATATGTTTCAAGGACTCATGATTTGTGTGTATCCCGAATACCTTAGGGCATAGGTAGAGTTGCCAAGTCTCTAACGCTCGAACCAATGCATCCAACTCCTTGTCGTAAGTTGGGTAGTTTAAGGCTGCCCCGCTTAGTTTCTCGCTGAAGTAACCAACTGGTCGTCCTTCCTACATAAACACTGCTCCTATGCCAATACCTGAACCATCACATTCAATCTCAAACATTTTCAAAAAGTTAGGAAAAGATAATAAGGGGGGTTGGTCAGCTTCTCTTTGATTAGTTGAAACGACTTTTCTTTTTTTTCTCCCCATCTAAATCCAATGTTCTTCTTGATCACTTTGGTAAGTGGTGCGGGTATGCTACAAAAGTCCTTCACAAACCGCCGATAGAAACTAGCAAGTCCATGAAAACTACAAACATTACTTACACTTGTGGGACTCAGTCATTCTTGGATTGCACGTACGTTTTTTGCTTCAAAATGGTTATGGTAGTCAAATATGAACTCCATCCTTTCTCCCACTCAAGATATGCTTCAGGATCAGATCTACCTTGAAATGATGGAATCTTCATCTTAATACCACCCAAGTTGTTCTCTTCCCGGTTCCTAGCTTCTCTAAACTGCCCTCCATTTCTCCTATTACTAACAACAGAATTCCGATAATCTTCTTCATCAAAACCAGACCCATAAGGGTCTTCATCCTCAACCCTTACTTCTCTCGGCTGAACTCTTTACCTTCTACGCACATTAGTGATGCAAATCATAACACAACTTCATGGGATTTAGTTCAATGTACTCCACCCATCGCGCATGCTTTTTATATGGCTTGTTCTGGCCCTTCAAATGTTTCAAGGACTCATGATCGGTGTGAATCCCGAATACCTTAGGGTATAGGTAGAGTTGCCAAGTCTCTAAAGCTCAAACCAATGCATCCAACTCCTTATCGTAAGTTGGGTAATTTTAGGCTGTCCCGCTTAGTTTCTCGCTGAAGTAACCAACTGGTAGTCCTTCCTGCATAAGCACTGCTCCTATGCCAATACCTGAAGCATCACATTCAATCTCAAACTTTTCAAAAATTAGGTAAAGATAACAAGGGGGGTTGGTCAGCTTCTCTTTGAGTAATTGAAACGACATTTTTTGTCTTTCTCCCCATCTAAATCCAATGTTCTTCTTGATCACTTTGGTAAGTGGTGCGGGTATGCTACTAAAGTCGATCACAAACCGACGATAGAAACTAGCAAGTCCATGAAAACTACAAACATTACTTACACTTGTGGGACTCAGTCATTCTTGGATTGCACTTACGTTCTTTGCTTCGAATTGGTTATGGTAGTCAAATATGAACTCCATCTTTTCTCCCACTCAAGATATGCTTCAGGATCAGATCTACCTTGAAATGATGGAAACTTCATCTTAATACCACCCAAGTTGTTATCTTCCCGGTTCCTAGCTTCTCTAAACTTCCGATCATCTTCTTCATCAAAACCAGACCCATAAGGCTCTTCATCCTCAACCCTTATTTCTCTCGGCTGAACTCTTTCCCTTCTACGCACATTAGTGATGCAAATCATAACACAACTTCATGGGATTTAGTTCAATGTACTCCACCCATCGCGCATGCCTTTTATTTGGCTTGTGCTGGCCCTTCATATGTTTCAAGGACTCATGATTTGTGTGTATCCCGAATACCTTAGGGCATAGGTAGAGTTGCCAAGTCTCTGACGCTCGAACCAATGCATCCAACTCCTTGTCGTAAGTTGGGTAGTTTAAGGCTGCCCCGCTTAGTTTCTCGCTGAAGTAACCAACTGGTCGTCCTTCCTACATAAACACTGCTCCTATGCCAATACCTGAAGCATCACATTCAATCTCAAACATTTTCAAAAAGTTAGGAAAAGATAATAAGGGGGGTTGGTCAGCTTCTCTTTGATTAGTTGAAACGACTTTTCTTTTTTTTCCCCATCTAAATCCAATGTTCTTCTTGATCACTTTGGTAAGTGGTGCGGGTATGCTACAAAAGTCCTTCACAAACCGCCGATAGAAACTAGCAAGTCCATGAAAACTACAAACATTACTTACACTTGTGGGACTCAGTCATTCTTGGATTGCACGTACGTTTTTTGCTTCAAAATGGTTATGGTAGTCAAATATGAACTCCATCCTTTCTCCCACTCAAGATATGCTTCAGGATCAGATCTACCTTGAAATGATGGAATCTTCATCTTAATACCACCCAAGTTGTTCTCTTCCCGGTTCCTAGCTTCTCTAAACTGCCCTCCATTTCTCCTATTACTAACAACAGAATTCCGATAATCTTCTTCATCAAAACCAGACCCATAAGGGTCTTCATCCTCAACACTTACTTCTCTCGGCTGAACTCTTTACCTTCTACGCACATTAGTGATGCAAATCATAACACAACTTCATGGGATTTAGTTCAATGTACTCCACCCATCGCGCATGCTTTTTATATGGCTTGTTCTGGCCCTTCAAATGTTTCAAGGACTCATGATCGGTGTGAATCCCGAATACCTTAGGGTATAGGTAGAGTTGCCAAGTCTCTAAAGCTCAAACCAATGCATCCAACTCCTTATCGTAAGTTGGGTATTTTAGGCTGCCCCGCTTAGTTTCTCGCTGAAGTAACCAACTGGTCGTCCTTCCTGCATAAGCACTGCTCCTATGCCAATACCTGAAGCATCACATTCAATCTCAAACTTTTCAAAAATTAGGTAAAGATAACAAGGGGGGTTGGTCAGCTTCTCTTTGAGTAATTGAAACGACATTTTTTGTCTTTCTCCCCATCTAAATCCAATGTTCTTCTTGATCACTTTGGTAAGTGGTGCGGGTATGCTACTAAAGTCGATCACAAACCGACGATAGAAACTAGCAAGTCCATGAAAACTACAAACATTACTTACACTTGTGGGACTCAGTCATTCTTGGATTGCACTTACGTTCTTTGCCTCGAATTGGTTATGGTAGTCAAATATGAACTCCATCTTTTCTCCCACTCAAGATATGCTTCAGGATCAGATCTACCTTGAAATGATGGAAACTTCATCTTAATACCACCCAAGTTGTTATCTTCCCGGTTCCTAGCTTCTCTAAACTTCCGATCATCTTCTTCATCAAAACCAGACCCATAAGGCTCTTCATCCTCAACCCTTATTTCTCTCGGCTGAACTCTTTCCCTTCTACGCACATTAGTGATGCATATCATAACACAACTTCATGGGATTTAGTTCAATGTACTCCACCCATCGCGCATGCCTTTTATTTGGCTTGTGCTGGCCCTTCATATGTTTCGAGGCCTCATGATTTGTGTGTATCCCGAATACCTTAGGGCATAGGTAGAGTTGCCAAGTCTCTGACGCTCGAACCAATGCATCCAACTGCTTGTCGTAAGCTGGGTAGTTTAAGGCTGCCCCGCATAGTTTCTCGCTGAAGTAACCAACTGGTCGTCCTTCCTACATAAACACTGCTCCTATGCCAATACCAGAACCATCACATTCAATCTGAAACATTTTCAAAAAGTTAGGAAAAGATAATAAGGGGGGTTGGTCAGCTTCTCTTTAATTAGTTGAAACGACTTTTCTTTTTTTTCTCCCCATCTAAAGCCAATGTTCTTCTTGATCACTTTGGTAAGTGGTGCGGGTATGCTACAAAAGTCCTTCACAAATCGCCGATAGAAACTAGCAAGTCCATGAAAACTACAAACATTACTTACACTTGTGGGACTCAGTCATTCTTGGATTGCCCGTACGTTTTTTGCTTCAAAATGGTTATGGTTGTCAAATATGAACTCCATCCTTTCTCCCACTCAAGATATGGTTCAGGATCAGATCTACCTTGAAATGATGGAATCTTCATCTTAATACCACCCAAGTTGTTCTCTTCCCGGTTCCTAGCTTCTCTAAACTGCCCTCCATTTCTCCTATTACTAACAACAGAATTCCGATAATCTTCTTCATCAAAACCAGTCCCATAAGGGTCTTCATCCTCAACACTTACTTCTCTCGGCTGAACTCTTTACCTTCTATGCACATTAGTGATGCAAATCATAACACAACTTCATGGGATTTAGTTCAATGTACTCCACCCATCGCGCATGCTTTTTATATGGCTTGTTCTGGCCCTTCAAATGTTTCAAGGACTCATGATCGGTGTGAATCCCGAATACCTTAGGGTATAGGTAGAGTTGCCAAGTCTCTAAAGCTCAAACCAATGCATCCAACTCCTTATCGTAAGTTGGGTAATTTTAGGCTGTCCCGCTTAGTTTCTCGCTGAAGTAATGAACTGGTAGTCCTTCCTGCATAAGCACTGCTCCTATGCCAATACCTGAAGCATCTCATTCAATCTCAAACTTTTCAAAAATTAGGTAAAGATAACAAGGGGGGTTGGTCAGCTTCTCTTTGAGTAATTGAAACGACATTTTTTGTCTTTCTCCCCATCTAAATCCAATGTTCTTCTTGATCACTTTGGCAAGTGGTACGGGTATGCTACTAAAGTCGATCACAAACCGACGATAGAAACTAGCAAGCCCATGAAAACTACAAACATTACTTACACTTGTGGGACTCAGTCATTCTTGGATTGCACTTACGTTCTTTACCTCGAATTGGTTATGGTAGTCAAATATGAACTCCATCTTTTCTCCCACTCAAGATATGCTTCAGGATCAGATCTACCTTGAAATGATGGAAACTTCATCTTAATACCACCCAAGTTGTTATCTTCCCGGTTCCTAGCTTCTCTAAACTTCCGATCATCTTCTTCATCAAAACCAGACCCATAAGGCTCTTCATCCTCAACCCTTATTTCTCTCGGCTGAACTCTTTCCCTTCTACGCACATTAGTGATGCAAATCATAACACAACTTCATGGGATTTAGTTCAATGTACTCCACCCATCGCGCATGCCTTTTATTTGGCTTGTGCTGGCCCTTCATATGTTTCAAGGACTCATGATTTGTGTGTATCCCGAATACCTTAGGGCATAGGTAGAGTTGCCAAGTCTCTAACGCTCGAACCAATGCATCCAACTCCTTGTCGTAAGTTGGGTAGTTTAAGGCTGCCCCGCTTAGTTTCTCGCTGAAGTAACCAACTGGTCGTCCTTCCTACATAAACACTGCTCCTATGCCAATACCTGAAGCATCACATTCAATCTCAAACATTTTCAAAAAGTTAGGAAAAGATAATAAGGGGGGTTGGTCAGCTTCTCTTTGATTAGTTGAAACGACTTTTCTTTTTTTTCCCCATCTAAATCCAATGTTCTTCTTGATCACTTTGGTAAGTGGTGCGGGTATGCTACAAAAGTCCTTCACAAACCGCCGATAGAAACTAGCAAGTCCATGAAAACTACAAACATTACTTACACTTGTGGGACTCAGTCATTCTTGGATTGCACGTACGTTTTTTGCTTCAAAATGGTTATGGTAGTCAAATATGAACTCCATCTTTTCTCCCACTCAAGATATGCTTCAGGATCAGATCTACCTTGAAATGATGGAATCTTCATCTTAATACCACCCAAGTTGTTCTCTTCCCGGTTCCTAGCTTCTCTAAACTGCCCTCCATTTCTCCTATTACTAACAACAGAATTCCGATAATCTTCTTCATCAAAACCAGACCCATAAGGGTCTTCATCCTCAACCCTTACTTCTCTCGGCTGAACTCTTTACCTTCTACGCACATTAGTGATGCAAATCATAACACAACTTCATGGGATTTAGTTCAATGTACTCCACCCATCGCGCATGCTTTTTATATGGCTTGTTCTGGCCCTTCAAATGTTTCAAGGACTCATGATCGGTGTGAATCCCGAATACCTTAGGGTATAGGTAGAGTTGCCAAGTCTCTAAAGCTCAAACCAATGCATCCAACTCCTTATCGTAAGTTGGGTAGTTTAGGCTGCCCCGCTTAGTTTCTCGCTGAAGTAACCAACTGGTCGTCCTTCCTGCATAAGCACTGCTCCTATGCCAATACCTGAAGCATCACATTCAATCTCAAACTTTTCAAAAATTAGGTAAAGATAACAAGGGGGGTTGGTCAGCTTCTCTTTGAGTAATTGAAACGACATTTTTTGTCTTTCTCCCCATCTAAATCCAATGTTCTTCTTGATCACTTTGGTAAGTGGTGCGGGTATGCTACTAAAGTCGATCACAAACCGACGATAGAAACTAGCAAGTCCATGAAAACTACAAACATTACTTACACTTGTGGGACTCAGTCATTCTTGGATTGCACTTACGTTCTTTGCCTCGAATTGGTTATGGTAGTCAAATATGAACTCCATCTTTTCTCCCACTCAAGATATGCTTCAGGATCAGATCTACCTTGAAATGATGGAAACTTCATCTTAATACCACCCAAGTTGTTATCTTCCCGGTTCCTAGCTTCTCTAAACTTCCGATCATCTTCTTCATCAAAACCAGACCCATAAGGCTCTTCATCCTCAACCCTTATTTCTCTCGGCTGAACTCTTTCCCTTCTACGCACATTAGTGATGCAAATCATAACACAACTTCATGGGATTTAGTTCAATGTACTCCACCCATCGCGCATGCCTTTTATTTGGCTTGTGCTGGCCCTTCATATGTTTCAAGGACTCATGATTTGTGTGTATCCCGAATACCTTAGGGCATAGGTAGAGTTGCCAAGTCTCTAACGCTCGAACCAATGCATCCAACTCCTTGTCGTAAGTTGGGTAGTTTAAGGCTGCCCCGCTTAGTTTCTCGCTGAAGTAACCAACTGGTCGTCCTTCCTACATAAACACTGCTCCTATGCCAATACCTGAAGCATCACATTCAATCTCAAACATTTTCAAAAAGTTAGGAAAAGATAATAAGGGGGGTTGGTCAGCTTCTCTTTGATTAGTTGAAACGACTTTTCTTTTTTTTCTCCCATCTAAATCCAATGTTCTTCTTGATCACTTTGGTAAGTGGTGCGGGTATGCTACAAAAGTCCTTCACAAACCGCCGATAGAAACTAGCAAGTCCATGAAAACTACAAACATTACTTACACTTGTGGGACTCAGTCATTCTTGGATTGCACGTACGTTTTTTGCTTCAAAATGGTTATGGTAGTCAAATATGAACTCCATCCTTTCTCCCACTCAAGATATGCTTCAGGATCAGATCTACCTTGAAATGATGGAATCTTCATCTTAATACCACCCAAGTTGTTCTCTTCCCGGTTCCTAGCTTCTCTAAACTGCCCTCCATTTCTCCTATTACTAACAACAGAATTCCGATAATCTTCTTCATCAAAACCAGACCCATAAGGGTCTTCATCCTCAACACTTACTTCTCTCGGCTGAACTCTTTACCTTCTACGCACATTAGTGATGCAAATCATAACACAACTTCATGGGATTTAGTTCAATGTACTCCACCCATCGCGCATGCCTTTTATATGGCTTGTTCTGGCCCTTCAAATGTTTCAAGGACTCATGATCGGTGTGAATCCCGAATACCTTAGGGTATAGGTAGAGTTGCCAAGTCTCTAAAGCTCAAACCAATGCATCCAACTCCTTATCGTAAGTTGGGTAATTTTAGGCTGTCCCGCTTAGTTTCTCGCTGAAGTAATCAACTGGTAGTCCTTCCTGCATAAGCACTGCTCCTATGCCAATACCTGAAGCATCACATTCAATCTCAAACTTTTCAAAAATTAGGTAAAGATAACAAGGGGGGTTGGTCAGCTTCTCTTTGAGTAATTGAACCAGCATTTTTTGTCTTTCTCCCCATCTAAATCCAATGTTCTTCTTGATCACTTTGGTAAGTGGTGCGGGTATGCTACTAAAGTCCTTCACAAACCGACGATAGAAACTAGCAAGTCCATGAAAACTACAAACATTACTTACACTTGTGGGACTCAGTCATTCTTGGATTGCACTTACGTTCTTTGCTTCGAATTGGTTATGGTAGTCAAATATGAACTCCATCTTTTCTCCCACTCAAGATATGCTTCAGGATCAGATCTACCTTGAAATGATGGAATCTTCATCTTAATACCACCCAAGTTGTTATCTTCCCGGTTCCTAGCTTCTCTAAACTTCCGATCATCTTCTTCATCAAAACCAGACCCATAAGGCTCTTCATCCTCAACCCTTATTTCTCTCGGCTGAACTCTTTCCCTTCTACGCACATTAGTGATGCAAATCATAACACAACTTCATGGGATTTAGTTCAATGTACTCCACCCATCGCGCATGCCTTTTATTTGGCTTGTGCTGGCCCTTCATATGTTTCAAGGACTCATGATTTGTGTGTATCCCGAATACCTTAGGGCATAGGTAGAGTTGCCAAGTCTCTAACGCTCGAACCAATGCATCCAACTCCTTGTCGTAAGTTGGGTAGTTTAAGGCTGCCCCGCTTAGTTTCTCGCTGAAGTAACCAACTGGTCGTCCTTCCTACATAAACACTGCTCCTATGCCAATACCTGAAGCATCACATTCAATCTCAAACATTTTCAAAAAGTTAGGAAAAGATAATAAGGGGGGTTGGTCAGCTTCTCTTTGATTAGTTGAAACGACTTTTCTTTTTTTCTCCCCATCTAAATCCAATGTTCTTCTTGATCACTTTGGTAAGTGGTGCGGGTATGCTACAAAAGTCCTTCACAAACCGCCGATAGAAACTAGCAAGTCCATGAAAACTACAAACATTACTTACACTTGTGGGACTCAGTCATTCTTGGATTGCACGTACGTTTTTTGCTTCAAAATGGTTATGGTAGTCAAATATGAACTCCATCTTTCTCCCACTCAAGATATGCTTCAGGATCAGATCTACCTTGAAATGATGGAATCTTCATCTTAATACCACCCAAGTTGTTCTCTTCCCGGTTCCTAGCTTCTCTAAACTGCCCTCCATTTCTCCTATTACTAACAACAGAATTCCGATAATCTTCTTCATCAAAACCAGACCCATAAGGGTCTTCATCCTCAACACTTACTTCTCTCGGCTGAACTCTTTACCTTCTACGCACATTAGTGATGCAAATCATAACACAACTTCATGGGATTTAGTTCAATGTACTCCACCCATCGCGCATCCTTTTTATATGGCTTGTTCTGGCCCTTCAAATGTTTCAAGGACTCATGATCGGTGTGAATCCCGAATACCTTAGGGTATAGGTAGAGTTGCCAAGTCTCTAAAGCTCAAACCAATGCATCCAACTCCTTATCGTAAGTTGGGTAATTTTAGGCTGTCCCGCTTAGTTTCTCGCTGAAGTAATCAACTGGTAGTCCTTCCTGCATAAGCACTGCTCCTATGCCAATACCTGAAGCATCACATTCAATCTCAAACTTTTCAAAAATTAGGTAAAGATAATAAGGGGGGTTGGTCAGCTTCTCTTTGATTAATTGAAACGACTTTTTTGTCTTTCTCCCCATCTAAATCCAATGTTCTTCTTGATCACTTTGGTAAGTGGTGCGGGTATGCTACTAAAGTCCTTCACAAACCGCCGATAGAAACTAGCAAGTCCATGAAAACTACAAACATTACTTACACTTGTGGGACTCAGTCATTCTTGGATTGCACTTACGTTCTTTGCTTCGAATTGGTTATGGTAGTCAAATATGAACTCCATCTTTTCTCCCACTCAAGATATGCTTCAGGATCAGATCTACCTTGAAATGATGGAAACTTCATCTTAATACCACCCAAGTTGTTATCTTCCCGGTTCCTAGCTTCTCTAAACTTCCGATCATCTTCTTCATCAAAACCAGACCCATAAGGCTCTTCATCCTCAACCCTTATTTCTCTCGGCTGAACTCTTTCCCTTCTACGCACATTAGTGATGCAAATCATAACACAACTTCATGGGATTTAGTTCAATGTACTCCACCCATCGCGCATGCCTTTTATTTGGCTTGTGCTGGCCCTTCATATGTTTCAAGGACTCATGATTTGTGTGTATCCCGAATACCTTAGGGCATAGGTAGAGTTGCCAAGTCTCTAACGCTCGAACCAATGCATCCAACTCCTTGTCGTAAGTTGGGTAGTTTAAGGCTGCCCCGCTTAGTTTCTCGCTGAAGTAACCAACTGGTCGTCCTTCCTACATAAACACTGCTCCTATGCCAATACCTGAAGCATCACATTCAATCTCAAACATTTTCAAAAAGTTAGGAAAAGATAATAAGGGGGTTGGTCAGCTTCTCTTTGATTAGTTGAAACGACTTTTCTTTTTTTCTCCCCATCTAAATCCAATGTTCTTCTTGATCACTTTGGTAAGTGGTGCGGGTATGCTACAAAAGTCCTTCACAAACCGCCGATAGAAACTAGCAAGTCCATGAAAACTACAAACATTACTTACACTTGTGGGACTCAGTCATTCTTGGATTGCACGTACGTTTTTTGCTTCAAAATGGTTATGGTAGTCAAATATGAACTCCATCTTTTCTCCCACTCAAGATATGCTTCAGGATCAGATCTACCTTGAAATGATGGAATCTTCATCTTAATACCACCCAAGTTGTTATCTTCCCGGTTCCTAGCTTCTCTAAACTGCCCTCCATTTCTCCTATTACTAACAACAGAATTCCGATAATCTTCTTCATCAAAACCAGACCCATAAGGGTCTTCATCCTCAACACTTACTTCTCTCGGCTGAACTCTTTACCTTCTACGCACATTAGTGATGCAAATCATAACATGGGATTTAGTTCAATGTACTCCACCCATCGCGCATGCTTTTTATATGGCTTGTTCTGGCCCTTCAAATGTTTCAAGGACTCATGATCGGTGTGAATCCCGAATACCTTAGGGTATAGGTAGAGTTGCCAAGTCTCTAAAGCTCAAACCAATGCATCCAACTCCTTATCGTAAGTTGGGTAATTTTAGGCTGTCCCGCTTAGTTTCTCGCTGAAGTAACCAACTGGTCGTCCTTCCTGCATAAGCACTGCTCCTATGCCAATACCTGAAGCATCACATTCAATCTCAAACTTTTCAAAAATTAGGTAAAGATAACAAGGGGGGTTGGTCAGCTTCTCTTTGAGTAATTGAAACGACATTTTTTGTCTTTCTCCCCATCTAAATCCAATGTTCTTCTTGATCACTTTGGTAAGTGGTGCGGGTATGCTACTAAAGTCGATCACAAACCGACGATAGAAACTAGCAAGTCCATGAAAACTACAAACATTACTTACACTTGTGGGACTCAGTCATTCTTGGATTGCACTTACGTTCTTTGCCTCGAATTGGTTATGGTAGTCAAATATGAACTCCATCTTTTCTCCCACTCAAGATATGCTTCAGGATCAGATCTACCTTGAAATGATGGAAACTTCATCTAAATACCACCCAAGTTGTTATCTTCCCGGTTCCTAGCTTCTCTAAACTTCCGATCATCTTCTTCATCAAAACCAGACCCATAAGGCTCTTCATCCTCAACCCTTATTTCTCTCGGCTGAACTCTTTCCCTTCTACGCACATTAGTGATGCAAATCATAACACAACTTCATGGGATTTAGTTCAATGTACTCCACCCATCGCGCATGCCTTTTATTTGGCTTGTGCTGGCCCTTCATATGTTTCAAGGACTCATGATTTGTGTGTATCCCGAATACCTTAGGGCATAGGTAGAGTTGCCAAGTCTCTAACGCTCGAACCAATGCATCCAACTCCTTGTCGTAAGTTGGGTAGTTTAAGGCTGCCCCGCTTAGTTTCTCGCTGAAGTAACCAACTGGTCGTCCTTCCTACATAAACACTGCTCCTATGCCAATACCTGAAGCATCACATTCAATCTCAAACATTTTCAAAAAGTTAGGAAAAGATAATAAGGGGGGTTGGTCAGCTTCTCTTTGATTAGTTGAAACGACTTTTTTTTTTCTCCCCATCTAAATCCAATGTTCTTCTTGATCACTTTGGTAAGTGGTGCGGGTATGCTACAAAAGTCCTTCACAAACCGCCGATAGAAACTAGCAAGTCCATGAAAACTACAAACATTACTTACACTTGTGGGACTCAGTCATTCTTGGATTGCACGTACGTTTTTTGCTTCAAAATGGTTATGGTAGTCAAATATGAACTCCATCTTTTCTCCCACTCAAGATATGCTTCAGGATCAGATCTACCTTGAAATGATGGAATCTTCATCTTAATACCACCCAAGTTGTTATCTTCCCGGTTCCTAGCTTCTCAAAACTTCCGACCATCTTCTTCATCAAAACCAGACCCATAAGGGTCTTCATCCTCAACCCTTACTTCTCTCGGCTGAACTCTTTACCTTCTACGCACATTAGTGATGCAAATCATAACACAACTTCATGGGATTTAGTTCAATGTACTCCACCCATCGCGCATGCTTTTATATGGCTTGTTCTGGCCCTTCAAATGTTTCAAGGACTCATGATCGGTGTGAATCCCGAATACCTTAGGGTATAGGTAGAGTTGCCAAGTCTCTAAAGCTCAAACCAATGCATCCAACTCCTTATCGTAAGTTGGGTATTTTAGGCTGCCCCGCTTAGTTTCTCGCTGAAGTAACCAACTGGTCGTCCTTCCTGCATAAGCACTGCTCCTATGCCAATACCTGAAGCATCACATTCAATCTCAAACTTTTCAAAAATTAGGTAAAGATAACAAGGGGGGTTGGTCAGCTTCTCTTTGAGTAATTGAAACGATTTTTTGTCTTTCTCCCCATCTAAATCCAATGTTCTTCTTGATCACTTTGGTAAGTGGTGCGGGTATGCTACTAAAGTCGATCACAAACCGACGATAGAAACTAGCAAGTCCATGAAAACTACAAACATTACTTACACTTGTGGGACTCAGTCATTCTTGGATTGCACTTACGTTCTTTGCCTCGAATTGGTTATGGTAGTCAAATATGAACTCCATCTTTTCTCCCACTCAAGATATGCTTCAGGATCAGATCTACCTTGAAATGATGGAAACTTCATCTAAATACCACCCAAGTTGTTATCTTCCCGGTTCCTAGCTTCTCTAAACATCCGATCATCTTCTTCATCAAAACCAGACCCATAAGGCTCTTCATCCTCAACCCTTATTTCTCTCGGCTGAACTCTTTCCCTTCTACGCACATTAGTGATGCAAATCATAACACAACTTCATGGGATTTAGTTCAATGTACTCCACCCATCGCGCATGCCTTTTATTTGGCTTGTGCTGGCCCTTCATATGTTTCAAGGACTCATGATTTGTGTGTATCCCGAATACCTTAGGGCATAGGTAGAGTTGCCAAGTCTCTAACGCTCGAACCAATGCATCCAACTCCTTGTCGTAAGTTGGGTAGTTTAAGGCTGCCCCGCTTAGTTTCTCGCTGAAGTAACCAACTGGTCGTCCTTCCTGCATAAACACTGCTCCTATGCCAATACCTGAAGCATCACATTCAATCTCAAACATTTTCAAAAAGTTAGGAAAAGATAATAAGGGGGGTTGGTCAGCTTCTCTTTGATTAGTTGAAACGACTTTTTTTTTTCTCCCCATCTAAATCCAATGTTCTTCTTGATCACTTTGGTAAGTGGTGCGGGTATGCTACAAAAGTCCTTCACAAACCGCCGATAGAAACTAGCAAGTCCATGAAAACTACAAACATTACTTACACTTGTGGGACTCAGTCATTCTTGGATTGCACGTACGTTTTTTGCTTCAAATGGTTATGGTAGTCAAATATGAACTCCATCTTTTCTCCCACTCAAGATATGCTTCAGGATCAGATCTACCTTGAAATGATGGAATCTTCATCTTAATACCACCCAAGTTGTTATCTTCCCGGTTCCTAGCTTCTCTAAACTTCCGACCATCTTCTTCATCAAAACCAGACCCATAAGGCTCTTCATCCTCAACCCTTACTTCTCTCGGCTGAACTCTTTCCTTCTACGCACATTAGTGATGCAAATCATAACACAACTTCATGGGATTTAGTTCAATGTACTCCACCCATCGCGCATGCCTTTTATTTGGCTTGTGCTGGCCCTTCATATGTTTCAAGGACTCATGATTTGTGTGTATCCCGAATACCTTAGGGCATAGGTAGAGTTGCCAAGTCTCTAACGCTCGAACCAATGCATCCAACTCCTTGTCGTAAGTTGGGTAGTTTAAGGCTGCCCCGCTTAGTTTCTCGCTGAAGTAACCAACTGGTCGTCCTTCCTGCATAAGCACTGCTCCTATGCCAATACCTGAAGCATCACATTCAATCTCAAACATTTTCAAAAAGTTAGGAAAAGATAATAAGGGGGGTTGGTCAGCTTCTCTTTGATTAGTTGAAACGACTTTTTTTTTTCTCCCCATCTAAATCCAATGTTCTTCTTGATCACTTTGGTAAGTGGTGCGGGTATGCTACAAAAGTCCTTCACAAACCGCCGATAGAAACTAGCAAGTCCATGAAAACTACAAACATTACTTACACTTGTGGGACTCAGTCATTCTTGGATTGCACTTACGTTTTTTGCTTCAAATGGTTATGGTAGTCAAATATGAACTCCATCTTTTCTCCCACTCAAGATATGCTTCAGGATCAGATCTACCTTGAAATGATGGAATCTTCATCTTAATACCACCCAAGTTGTTATCTTCCCGGTTCCTAGCTTCTCTAAACTGCCCTCCATTTCTTCTATTACTAACAACAGAATTCCGATAATCTTCTTCATCAAAACCAGACCCATAAGGCTCTTCATCCTCAACCCTTACTTCTCTCGGCTGAACTCTTTCCCTTCTACGCACATTAGTGATGCAAATCATAACACAACTTCATGGGATTTAGTTCAATGTACTCCACCCATCGCGCATGCTTTTTATTTGGCTTGTGCTGGCCCTTCAAATGTTTCAAGGACTCATGATCGGTGTGAATCCCGAATACCTTAGGGCATAGGTAGAGTTGCCAAGTCTCTAAAGCTCGAACCAATGCATCCAACTCCTTATCGTAAGTTGGGTAGTTTAAGGCTGCCCCGCTTAGTTTCTCGCTGAAGTAACCAACTGGTCGTCCTTCCTGCATAAGCACTGCTCCTATGCCAATACCTGAAGCATCACATTCAATCTCAAACTTTTCAAAAATTAGGTAAAGATAATAAGGGGGGTTGGTCAGCTTCTCTTTGATTAATTGAAACGACTTTTTTTTTTTCTCCCCATCTAAATCCAATGTTCTTCTTGATCACTTTGGTAAGTGGTGCGGGTATGCTACTAAAGTCCTTCACAAACCGCCGATAGAAACTAGCAAGTCCATGAAAACTACAAACATTACTTACACTTGTGGGACTCAGTCATTCTTGGATTGCACGTACGTTCTTTGCTTCAAAATGGTTATGGTAGTCAAATATGAACTCCATCTTTTCTCCCACTCAAGATATGCTTCAGGATCAGATCTACCTTGAAATGATGGAATCTTCATCTTAATACCACCCAAGTTGTTATCTTCCCGTTTCCTAGCTTCTCTAAACTTCCGATCATCTTCTTCATCAAAACCAGACCCATAAGGCTCTTCATCCTCAACCCTTATTTCTCTCGGCTGAACTCTTTCCCTTCTACGCACATTAGTGATGCAAATCATAACACAACTTCATGGGATTTAGTTCAATGTACTCCACCCATCGCGCATGCCTTTTATTTGGCTTGTCTGGCCCTTCATATGTTTCAAGGACTCATGATTTGTGTGTATCCCGAATACCTTAGGGCATAGGTAGAGTTGCCAAGTCTCTAACGCTCGAACCAATGCATCCAACTCCTTATCGTAAGTTGGGTAGTTTAAGGCTGCCCCGCTTAGTTTCTCGCTGAAGTAACCAACTGGTCGTCCTTCCTGCATAACACTGCTCCTATGCCAATACCTGAAGCATCACATTCAATCTCAAATTTTCAAAAAGTTAGG
This sequence comes from Ilex paraguariensis, assembly GCA_963454935.2. Classification (NCBI taxonomy): domain Eukaryota; kingdom Viridiplantae; phylum Streptophyta; class Magnoliopsida; order Aquifoliales; family Aquifoliaceae; genus Ilex; species Ilex paraguariensis. Next base: position 37,489 of record CAUOFW020002812.1, read on the forward strand.
AAAGATAATAAGGGGGGTTGGTCAGCTTCTCTTTGATTAGTTGAAACGACTTTTTTTTTTCTCCCCATCTAAATCCAATGTTCTTCTTGATCACTTTGGTAAGTGGTGCGGGTATGCTACAAAAGTCCTTCACAAACCGCCGATAGAAACTAGCAAGTCCATGAAAACTACAAACATTACTTACACTTGTGGGACTCAGTCATTCTTGGATTGCACGTACGTTTTTTGCTTCGAAATGGTTATGGTAGTCAAATATGAACTCCATCTTTTCTCCCACTCAAGATATGCTTCAGGATCAGATCTACCTTGAAATGATGGAATCTTCATCTTAATACCACCCAAGTTGTTATCTTCCCGGTTCCTAGCTTCTCAAAACTTCCGATCATCTTCTTCATCAAAACCAGACCCATAAGGCTCTTCATCCTCAACCCTTATTTCTCTCGGCTGAACTCTTTCCCTTCTACGCACATTAGTGATGCAAATCATAACACAACTTCATGGGATTTAGTTCAATGTACTCCACCCATCGCGCATGCCTTTTATTTGGCTTGTGCTGGCCCTTCATATGTTTCAAGGACTCATGATTTGTGTGTATCCCGAATACCTTAGGGCATAGGTAGAGTTGCCAAGTCTCTAACGCTCGAACCAATGCATCCAACTCCTTGTCGTAAGTTGGGTAGTTTAAGGCTGCCCCGCTTAGTTTCTCGCTGAAGTAACCAACTGGTCGTCCTTCCTGCATAAACACTGCTCCTATGCCAATACCTGAAGCATCACATTCAATCTCAAACATTTTCAAAAAGTTAGGAAAGATAATAAGGGGGGTTGGTCAGCTTCTCTTTGATTAGTTGAAACGACTTTTTTTTTTCTCCCCATCTAAATCCAATGTTCTTCTTGATCACTTTGGTAAGTGGTGCGGGTATGCTACAAAAGTCCTTCACAAACCGCCGATAGAAACTAGCAAGTCCATGAAAACTACAAACATTACTTACACTTGTGGGACTCAGTCATTCTTGGATTGCACGTACGTTTTTGCTTCAAAATGGTTATGGTAGTCAAATATGAACTCCATCTTTTCTCCCACTCAAGATATGCTTCAGGATCAGATCTACCTTGAAATGATGGAATCTTCATCTTAATACCACCCAAGTTGTTATCTTCCCGGTTCCTAGCTTCTCTAAACTGCCCTCCATTTCTCCTATTACTAACAACAGAATTCCGATAATCTTCTTCATCAAAACCAGACCCATAAGGCTCTTCATCCTCAACCCTTACTTCTCTCGGCTGAACTCTTCCTTCTACGCACATTAGTGATGCAAATCATAACACAACTTCATGGGATTTAGTTCAATGTACTCCACCCATCGCGCATGCCTTTTATTTGGCTTGTGCTGGCCCTTCAAATGTTTCAAGGACTCATGATCGGTGTGAATCCCGAATACCTTAGGGCATAGGTAGAGTTGCCAAGTCTCTAAAGCTCAAACCAATGCATCCAACTCCTTATCGTAAGTTGGGTAGTTTTAGGCTGCCCCGCTTAGTTTCTCGCTGAAGTAACCAACTGGTCGTCCTTCCTGCATAAGCACTGCTCCTATGCCAATACCTGAAGCATCACATTCAATCTCAAACTTTTCAAAAATTAGGTAAAGATAATAAGGGGGGTTGGTCAGCTTCTCTTTGATTAATTGAAACGACTTTTTTGTCTTTCTCCCCATCTAAATCCAATGTTCTTCTTGATCACTTTGGTAAGTGGTGCGGGTATGCTACTAAAGTCCTTCACAAACCGCCGATAGAAACTAGCAAGTCCATGAAAACTACAAACATTACTTACACTTGTGGGACTCAGTCATTCTTGGATTGCACTTACGTTCTTTGCCTCGAATGGTTATGGTAGTCAAATATGAACTCCATCTTTTCTCCCACTCAAGATATGCTTCAGGATCAGATCTACCTTGAAATGATGGAAACTTCATCTAAATACCACCCAAGTTGTTATCTTCCCGGTTCCTAGCTTCTCTAAACTTCCGATCATCTTCTTCATCAAAACCAGACCCATAAGGCTCTTCATCCTCAACCCTTATTTCTCTCGGCTGAACTCTTTCCCTTCTACGCACATTAGTGATGCAAATCATAACACAACTTCATGGGATTTAGTTCAATGTACTCCACCCATCGCGCATGCCTTTTATTTGGCTTGTGCTGGCCCTTCATATGTTTCAAGGACTCATGATTTGTGTGTATCCCGAATACCTTAGGGCATAGGTAGAGTTGCCAAGTCTCTAACGCTCGAACCAATGCATCCAACTCCTTGTCGTAAGTTGGGTAGTTTAAGGCTGCCCCGCTTAGTTTCTCGCTGAAGTAACCAACTGGTCGTCCTTCCTACATAAACACTGCTCCTATGCCAATACCTGAAGCATCACATTCAATCTCAAACATTTTCAAAAAGTTAGGAAAAGATAATAAGGGGGGTTGGTCAGCTTCTCTTTGATTAGTTGAAACGACTTTTTTTTTTTTTCCCCATCTAAATCCAATGTTCTTCTTGATCACTTTGGTAAGTGGTGCGGGTATGCTACAAAAGTCCTTCACAAACCGCCGATAGAAACTAGCAAGTCCATGAAAACTACAAACATTACTTACACTTGTGGGACTCAGTCATTCTTGGATTGCACGTACGTTTTTGCTTCAAAATGGTTATGGTAGTCAAATATGAACTCCATCTTTTCTCCCACTCAAGATATGCTTCAGGATCAGATCTACCTTGAAATGATGGAATCTTCATCTTAATACCACCCAAGTTGTTATCTTCCCGGTTCCTAGCTTCTCAAAACTTCCGACCATCTTCTTCATCAAAACCAGACCCATAAGGCTCTTCATCCTCAACCCTTACTTCTCTCGGCTGAACTCTTTCCCTTCTACGCACATTAGTGATGCAAATCATAACACAACTTCATGGGATTTAGTTCAATGTACTCCACCCATCGCGCATGCCTTTTATTTGGCTTGTGCTGGCCCTTCATATGTTTCAAGGACTCATGATTTGTGTGTATCCCGAATACCTTAGGGCATAGGTAGAGTTGCCAAGTCTCTAACGCTCGAACCAATGCATCCAACTCCTTGTCGTAAGTTGGGTAGTTTAAGGCTGCCCCGCTTAGTTTCTCGCTGAAGTAACCAACTGGTCGTCCTTCCTGCATAAACACTGCTCCTATGCCAATACCTGAAGCATCACATTCAATCTCAAACTTTTCAAAAATTAGGTAAAGATAATAAGGGGGGTTGGTCAGCTTCTCTTTGATTAATTGAAACGACTTTTTTTTTTTTCTCCCCATCTAAATCCAATGTTCTTCTTGATCACTTTGGTAAGTGGTGCGGGTATGCTACTAAAGTCCTTCACAAACCGCCGATAGAAACTAGCAAGTCCATGAAAACTACAAACATTACTTACACTTGTGGGACTCAGTCATTCTTGGATTGCACTTACGTTCTTTGCTTCGAATTGGTTATGGTAGTCAAATATGAACTCCATCTTTTCTCCCACTCAAGATATGCTTCAGGATCAGATCTACCTTGAAATGATGGAATCTTCATCTTAATACCACCCAAGTTGTTATCTTCCCGGTTCCTAGCTTCTCTAAACTTCCGATCATCTTCTTCATCAAAACCAGACCCATAAGGCTCTTCATCCTCAACCCTTATTTCTCTCGGCTGAACTCTTTCCCTTCTACGCACATTAGTGATGCAAATCATAACACAACTTCATGGGATTTAGTTCAATGTACTCCACCCATCGCGCATGCCTTTTATTTGGCTTGTGCTGGCCCTTCATATGTTTCAAGGACTCATGATTTGTGTGTATCCCGAATACCTTAGGGCATAGGTAGAGTTGCCAAGTCTCTAACGCTCGAACCAATGCATCCAACTCCTTGTCGTAAGTTGGGTAGTTTAAGGCTGCCCCGCTTAGTTTCTCGCTGAAGTAACCAACTGGTCGTCCTTCCTACATAAACACTGCTCCTATGCCAATACCTGAAGCATCACATTCAATCTCAAACATTTTCAAAAAGTTAGGAAAAGATAATAAGGGGGGTTGGTCAGCTTCTCTTTGATTAGTTGAAACGACTTTTTTTTTTTTCTCCCCATCTAAATCCAATGTTCTTCTTGATCACTTTGGTAAGTGGTGCGGGTATGCTACAAAAGTCCTTCACAAACCGCCGATAGAAACTAGCAAGTCCATGAAAACTACAAACATTACTTACACTTGTGGGACTCAGTCATTCTTGGATTGCACGTACGTTTTTTGCTTCAAAATGGTTATGGTAGTCAAATATGAACTCCATCTTTTCTCCCACTCAAGATATGCTTCAGGATCAGATCTACCTTGAAATGATGGAATCTTCATCTTAATACCACCCAAGTTGTTATCTTCCCGGTTCCTAGCTTCTCAAAACTTCCGACCATCTTCTTCATCAAAACCAGACCCATAAGGCTCTTCATCCTCAACCCTTATTTCTCTCGGCTGAACTCTTTCCCTTCTACGCACATTAGTGATGCAAATCATAACACAACTTCATGGGATTTAGTTCAATGTACTCCACCCATCGCGCATGCCTTTTATTTGGCTTGTGCTGGCCCTTCAATGTTTCAAGGACTCATGATTTGTGTGTATCCCGAATACCTTAGGGCATAGGTAGAGTTGCCAAGTCTCTAACGCTCGAACCAATGCATCCAACTCCTTGTCGTAAGTTGGGTAGTTTAAGGCTGCCCCGCTTAGTTTCTCGCTGAAGTAACCAACTGGTCGTCCTTCCTGCATAAACACTGCTCCTATGCCAATACCTGAAGCATCACATTCAATCTCAAACTTTTCAAAAATTAGGTAAAGATAACAAGGGGGGTTGGTCAGCTTCTCTTTGATTAATTGAAACGACTTTTTTTGTCTTTCTCCCCATCTAAATCCAATGTTCTTCTTGATCACTTTGGTAAGTGGTGCGGGTATGCTACTAAAGTCGATCACAAACCGACGATAGAAACTAGCAAGTCCATGAAAACTACAAACATTACTTACACTTGTGGGACTCAGTCATTCTTGGATTGCACTTACGTTCTTTGCTTCGAAATGGTTATGGTAGTCAAATATGAACTCCATCTTTTCTCCCACTCAAGATATGCTTCAGGATCAGATCTACCTTGAAATGATGGAATCTTCATCTAATACCACCCAAGTTGTTATCTTCCCGTTCCTAGCTTCTCTAAACTTCCGATCATCTTCTTCATCAAAACCAGACCCATAAGGCTCTTCATCCTCAACCCTTATTTCTCTCGGCTGAACTCTTTCCCTTCTACGCACATTAGTGATGCAAATCATAACACAACTTCATGGGATTTAGTTCAATGTACTCCACCCATCGCGCATGCCTTTTATTTGGCTTGTGCTGGCCCTTCATATGTTTCAAGGACTCATGATTTGTGTGTATCCCGAATACCTTAGGGCATAGGTAGAGTTGCCAAGTCTCTAACGCTCGAACCAATGCATCCAACTCCTTGTCGTAAGTTGGGTAGTTTAAGGCTGCCCCGCTTAGTTTCTCGCTGAAGTAACCAACTGGTCGTCCTTCCTACATAAACACTGCTCCTATGCCAATACCTGAAGCATCACATTCAATCTCAAACATTTTCAAAAGTTAGGAAAGATAATAAGGGGGGTTGGTCAGCTTCTCTTTGATTAGTTGAAACGACTTTTTTTTTTTCTCCCCATCTAAATCCAATGTTCTTCTTGATCACTTTGGTAAGTGGTGCGGGTATGCTACAAAGTCCTTCACAAACCGCCGATAGAAACTAGCAAGTTCATGAAAACTACAAACATTACTTACACATGTGGGACTCAGTCATTCTTGGATGCACGTACGTTTTTTGCTTCAAAATGGTTATGGTAGTCAAATATGAACTCCATCGTTTCTCCCACTCAAGATATG
>CAUOFW020002813.1:0-34023 GCA_963454935.2 Ilex paraguariensis
AACTATATTCCTGTGTGCTTAGTTGGGCCATTTGAACAATGTGTTAAATAGCCTCACGCTTGCAGAGTAGGGTAATATTGCTCAAGTTTTTGATATTGGAATGAATTAAGAATGCCTTTGTTATTTTCATATGTGTTTTACCTTGTGGGTGTTCATTTTGGTAGTTTTTGGCCACTGGTCATGCATCTACCGTAAAACTACTGGTATTCTTTGTCTACTGGTATAAAACCTACCGGTAGGTTTTACGCGATCTATCTGTAGGTTTTGCCCAGAATGCCAAAATTAGGGCTTTTAATCGAATTTTTTCAAGGAAACTCTTCATTGTTTCCATAAATTATAGACCCTAAGGCATTTCCCTTTCACTCAAAATACTCCTAAGTTTAAGAATCGCTCATTCTATTGTGTTCATCTCTCAAATCTCACTCCTTGGATTTTGATTTATTGGTTTTCAACCCTTAAACCCCAATTTTTGTTGAAAATCCTCAAAGCCCTAATCTCTATTGCCATTTTTAAAACCTACACGATCCTTTCAATAGCTCATCAAGCGAGGATTATCTCCAATGTTTTGGACCCAGTTGGGGGGTTCTTGATGGCCCTCATTTCTCTTTTGGTGTTCGGGGCATTCTTGCTCTACATGGCCCACACCAAAAGAATCAGGCCAAGTCCTCCACGACCCTAGGATGTTAGTGTCTGCAAGAGAGGCGGGGAAGGGCCAAGTGGTGACCATGGGGAGTGGCAGAAAAAAGCGAGGAACGATGCTGGATGACAAAGCATCGAAGAAAAAAATGTGACTTGTGAGAGATCCTTGGGCCTGACCAATAAGGTTGTGAGGATCATCGAGGCCCGCGGGATTAAATTTTGGTTCAAGCCTATGAGTGGATTTAATTTGTCTCTATGCCAAGAGTTTTACCAAAAACTCAAGGTGGTAGACGAGGACAGGATGATCTTGAGGACGAGCGTGAGAGGTAAGGTTTTTGACGTGACTCCTTCTGTGATTGCCACTCTCATGGAGTATGAAAGGCCACCTCCCTCCATACCTTTGTACGCCCATAACATCACGAGGGTCAAGACCATCCCATAATACGTAGCTTTAGTGTACGAGGACCCGACTCAGTTTAAAGGAATAGTTCAAGTTGGGGGCCTCAAACATGCCTATGGAATAATGAACAAAATTTTGCACTATAACATTTTTACAAGGGGCTCCGAGAAGACTCCTAACGTTGAGAAGTTTGCCCTCTTAGATGCAGTGATAATGGGGAAAACCATGGATATCTCACTCTTTATCTGGGAGGTAATGAAGGAATTCGCCCAAGCTTGAAAGCCAAAGGCTAACCTCCCTTTTGGAAACTTGGTGACCCGCATGTGCGATCATTTCGATGTAAAGGGGTATGCCTTTGATAAGATCACTCCACCTAACATCGGGACTATAGAAAAGGCTAGTAGCAGTAAGAGGTCTGCTATGACTCGGGGAGAGCATACCAGGGCCTTGGGACCAGGGTCGTCTAGTGTAGGACAACCGTCTAAGGAGCCATCTGTTCCTGGGTCTTCCTCTTATGTACAGGAGCGCTCTGTGTCTCAGTGCCTCGATGCATTGGGGGAGACAGTTTACGGGATTTTTTGCGATAATGACCAGACTATTCCAGCAAGCATTCCCTAGTGAGCTGATTCCTGCTAGACCACCGCCTCAGGCTGCTGGACCATCTGCCCCCTCATCTTCCACTGTAGTTAAGGTGGGGGACTGAGAGGAGGAGGAGGATGATGATGAAGAGAGCACACAGGAGGACTCTAGAAAGGAGACTGATATTACTGATGATGATGGAGATGGTGGTGACAGAGATGATTAGTAGGATAGAATCATTTTTGTCTTTTCGAGTTGTTTTGGGTTGTACATGATCAGTAGTGGAGTTATCGGCCTAGTAGAAGAGTCCTTAGGAATTGGAGGCCGTTTTGTTTTTCTTTTTGAATGATAACTCCATGTACTCAAATTTTGAAAAGAATTAAGGAAATACCACAGTTTCCATTCCATCTTGCCCAAGTTCATTTCGTAAAATTGCATTGTGATTTTTGTATTTTGACTATTGGATGAATTGTTTGTGTAAATGGATTGTTGTATTTTTATACTCTTGGTTTAAAAATGAACTTTGCTAGGGACTAGCAAAGCTCAAGTTAGGGGGGGTGTGATTAGCACAAAACATTGCATATTTTCTGTACTTGTATATCCCTTTTACACTTGCTTTTGAAGTTAAAATGAGCGCAATTTCAATGTTCGAGTTTTTAATGTAGTTTCGGTATGTTTACAAGAAAAGGGGTTCAAATGGTGCTTGTTAGGCCATATCATGATGCTTGAGTTGATTGGAAATGAGGTGGAGGCTTGATGTTTGCTTGAATTGTGGAGGAACCAAGAATTTTGCCAAATAAGAAAAACCAACCGGTAGAGCCTACCGGTAGGTTTTGGCTACTAGACCTGCACCTACAACAAAGATACCAGTATTTTTTGCCTACTGGTTGGTTTTCCTTGATCTACCAGTAGGTTTTACTGGCACAGGACAGATTCTACATCTCAAGCTCTGTAACTTTGGAGGTCCCACCATTGGGTCTCTCGCACATCCCTGACACTCCTTACACACAAGACACCCCTTTTTCACCCTAGCTTGTACTTTTGGATGGTTGGACATAAATGAGTAGAGAGAATAGGTGAAGCTGGGTGTGCAGGCTAGGCTTGCATTAGCTTGTCCAACCCATCCTTTTCAGCCCCTATTGATTGGGATCACATCACACAGGCTAGGGAGACTCCATGGACATTTTTGAAGTCACCAATGAGCATTAGAGAGAGATAGATTGTAATATAGAGGGAGAAGCTTAGAGGTTCCAAGGAAGAAGTTGAATAGTGCTAGGCAGAAAAGTGAATATTTTTGCATTTTCTTCCATAAATTGCCTTGTAATCTATTGTAAGACTTGTTTAAGCTTTATTTAATATCTTTAATGTCATTTATTACAAGCACATTTCAAGTTTAGTCTTTCATTTTGGATTTGATCATTAATGCATTCAAGTTCTTCATTTTCAAGCTTTCAAATTGGCCTTAAATGCACTTTCAATAGTTTATGGTTTCTTGCATTAACTTAGCTCCAATCTTCATTTGTTTACAATGTCTTTCCATTACATTATTGTCTTTGCTTTAAGTATGACTAGCTAATGTTTTAAGTTGGCTAATCCAAGGGAGACATCCTCTTGGGTATGTTATTTCAACTCATTTTCTTTCCCCCTCGTAGTGTACGTTGATTCGGTTTGATTGGGTTGAGTGTGGACGTGGTTGTGAGTCTTTGATATCCCGTAGACTTGTCATGGGGTATGCTTGGATCCTCACCTCCCTTTTAGTCCCTCACTTCCCACGAATCAATCGAACATCTAGACACTATTGGAGGAAGGTCTCGAGTTGAGTTGGCATTCCCATTGCAATGAACCCTTCGAATTAGCCAACACTTATTTCCCATTTCATTTTTTCTATCAAAAACAAAAAAATCATCAAACTCAAACAACAAAGATTTTTACATTTTTCATTTTCACCAAAATCACCTTCAACACGATTCACCTCCTTCCCTGAGGAGACGACATTGGAATATGATTTTCAAGTAAAACATCACACTTGAAAGTCTCTCTGTAGTTGGGGAGCACTTTTGTTCACACACATACCATTTCATTCCGCCACACAACACATCCATTTTCCCATTGCTTGCATTGAACCCAAGTGAGAGTGACACTCACCCACTTACATAATCTATATACACATTAAGGGTTCTTGTGTGGATAATTGGGAATACAACGGAAACCACCAAACATAAACCTGTACAAAGACATCGGAACCATGCTTTTAATTCTTACAATCCATCTTTATCTTCCGATTAACTTCATGTTGAAAGGGGGTTAATTGAGTTACCAAACACAATTATAATAAATCAGATGAATAACTACATGGTCAGTTCCTCGAGCTACAGGGTGGTTGTTACATTTGATAATTTATTATATTTTGTCTAGAAAAATCCCTTGGAAAGAATCTTATATTCTATTTAGGAAATCACATAACTTCAAATCTCAAGGGTGTTAGTCACTGGTGTTTGTCACTGCTTACTTCGAAACACCAACAATAGTTCTCTGTGGATTCGACTATGAACTTAATTGTATTATTACTGCATCTTGACTGCCTACACTTGGGTGTACACATTTCGGATCAAGTCATGTTTTTGGTGCCGTTGCCGAAGAACCATAAATTTTTAAGAAAAAGGTGAAAAGACCTTCATTTTTGTATGTATATATATATATATATTTCATTTATTGTGTAGAATTCTTATTTTATGTCTAAGGACGATCCTCAGTTTTAAAATTTGCCAAAAGAATCTGTAGGATCTGTAAATCAGTCTAGACCATCTTCACCCAGATCAGTAGCAGACTTTTTTGAGAATAGCATGGAAAATAATAGGAGAGAAGGGGAAGATCCTATGAGATAGGGGAAAGTTCGTAACATTGGAACTTTGCGGGATTATTTACATCACACAAGGAATAGTGTCCCCTCTTGTTTTGTCTTTCTTGCAAATGGGCCCCTCTTCACTACAAAGGCGGGGACAATGCATCTACTACCTCAATTTCATGGACTCGAAGCAGAAATCTCTTATCTGCATATAAAATATTTTGAGGAGGTATGTGGAACATTTCAAGACAATTATGAGCTAGCCAAGTTGAAACTTTTTCCTTTCTCTTTAAAGGACAAAGCTAAACAATAATTAAATTCTTTAAAAGCCCTTTCAATACCTAACTAGCAAGCATTACAAAATGAATTTTTTTAAAAAAAATTTCCTCTACACCGCGCCAATGCACTCAGAAGGCAAATCATGAATTTTTTGATTAAAGAAATCAAAAAAAGAGAAACATTTTACCAAAGTTGGAAGAGATTCAAGGATCTTCTCTAGTCTTGCCTACACCGTGCTTTGAGAATTGGACTTTGGTAGGATTTTTATATGACTCCTTGCCCACTAGACTACATCAGTTTGTCGAAATGATGATTGAAGGAAAGTTCATAGGAAAAAGTTCGAAGGAGGAATTCAATTTTTTCACACTATATCTGATAGTTCTCAGATGTGGATTCAGCCTCCCGTACCACTGTTGAAGCCAAACCATCTACCTCCCAAAGGGGTAAATATGTCTTGAAAGATGATGATGATTTGAGAGTGAAAATTACTACCTTGTCTCGAAAGCTAGAAGCTGTTGAGATAAAAAGGATGCATCAAGTTGATGTTGGCCCTCCCATAGAACAAGTGTGTGGGATTTGTGCACTAATAGGACATCCTACTAGGAAGTGTCATACCTTTTCGACATTCCAAGAGGTTTTGTTGTAACAAACAAACGCAATTTCTAACTCGGTATCTAGTTGTTGTAACTCCACAATCCTTTTTCGGAGAATTGGTTGAGCTACAAGATTAAACAAGCATGGTCGATCTTCAAGATTAAACAAGCATGGTCGATCTTCCCGTCTATCCACCAATAGATCAAACTCCTCCAAAGCATCAATCATCTTCCACCTCTAAACAGCAAGAACATTCATTTGGCTTTGCATGAACTGATTCAGTGTGTCCTCAAGGCTCCTCTATGTGATGGTTGGTATGGTTGATATGCGGGATGTCCTTGAGGTGGTGGTTATGAACCTTGTTGTGGAATGTATTGTTCTTCGCTACAATTCTTGGGCCCAAATTTTTTTTGATCCTAGTGCTACTCAGTCATTCATATGCACTACAAATGCTTTGAGTTTGGGATTGAACTTAGAGAAGCTAGAATACGCCATGAGTATTGACATGCCTATGGGAAGTATATTCTTGAAAGCTACGGTAGGGAACTATTTGAGTTTCTTAGCCAGCTTAATGGGAGATGATCATGATAAATTCCAATCCGATGTGGTATTGATTATGTCAGATTATCTGGATGTCTTCCCAGATGAACTACCCGGTTTACCCCTATAAAGAGAGATTGAGTTCAAGATTGATCTTTATCCGAGAATCGAACCCATATCCATTGCTCCCTATAGAATGGCACCTTTGGAGATGAAGGAGCTAAGAAAGCAATTGGACTAGCTATTGGCTATTGGGTTTATCCGTTTAAGCACTTCACCTTGGGGGCCCCTGGTCTTTTTTGTGAAGAAACATGAAGAAACGCTTTAGTTATGCACGGATTACCAAAGGTTGAATCGAATGATAGTGAAGAATAAATACCTATTGCCACGAATTGATGATTTATTCGATCAGTTGAAAGGTTCTAAGTATTACACCAAGATTGATCTTCACACTGGGTATCATAAACTACGGATCAAGGAGGAGGATATTTCTAAGACAGGTTTTCGTATTCGGTTTGGTCATTTTGAATATACGGTGATGCCGTTCGGATTGACTGATGCTCCTACAGCCTTCATGGATTTGATGCAGAGGGTATTCCGACCGTATTTAGATCAGTTTGTTATTGTGTTTATTAATGACATATTGATTTATTCATAGACCCAAGGGGAACATGATCGCCATCTCTCGATTGTACTACAAACACTGACAGAGCATAAGTTGTATGCGAAGATGAGTAAATGCGAGTTTTGGATGAAGGAAGTAAAATTCCTTGGTCATGTTGTGTCCGAACAAGGGGGTAGTTGTTGACTCTGCCAAGATTGAAGCAGTGATGAAGTGGGAACCACCGAAGAATGTGACTGAAGTATGTAGTTTCTTGGGTTTAGCAAGCTACTATCGGAGGTTTGTAGAAGGCTTCGCAAAGCTCATAATGCCGATGACTCGCCTCACAAAGAAGGGAGAAAATTTTTTGTGGACTCAAGCATGTAAACTAGCTTCTCGCACCTTGAAGGAGAGATTGACGATAGCTCCTGTCCTCATTATCCCAAGCTGTGGGTAAGGTAGCTGCTTATGGCTTAAGGCAACTCAAGATTCATGAGCAGAACTACCCCACTCACGACTTGGAGCTTGCCGCTGTGGTTTTTGCTCTTAAATTATGGAGGTGTTACTTGTACGGGGAAAAGTTTCAAGTGTTTTGTGATCATAAGAGTTTCAAGTATGTATTCACACAGAATGACTTGAATGTTTGACAAAGAAGGTGGATTGAATATCTAAAAGACTACGATTTCACCCTCAACTATCATCCGGGGAAGGCTAATGTAGTAGCAGATGCACTTAGCCGAAAGTCTTGGGGTGAAATCAATGTTATTGTTGTTCAGAGGTGGAAGATGATTGATGCTTTGGAGGAGTTTGATTTGTTGATGGATAGATGAGTAGATCAACCATGCTTGCTTAATCTTGTAGCTCAACCAATTCTCCAACAAAGGATTGTGGAGTCGCGACAACTAGATACCAAGTTGGCAGCTATCCGGGGTATATTGGAGAGAAATAAGATTATTGAAAATTGGTCGATACACGATGATGAGTTACAGTTTCGTGGGAGACTATGTGTACCAAATAATGACCAAGTGCAGGAAGAGGTGTTTGGTGAGTGCCATCGTTCAAAATTTTCCATACACCCGGGTAGTTCTAAGATGTATAGAGACATGAAGCATCAATATTGGTGGAAAGGGATGAAATAAGACATGGCTAAGTGCGTGTCAAGGTGCATGGTGTGTCAGCTAGTGAAGATTAAGCATCAAAAGCCCGGAGGATTATTATAGTCCTTGCCTATTCAAGAGTGGAAGTGGGATCACATCACTATGGACTTCGTGTAAGGTTTTCCACGGACTTCACGCGGTCAGAATGACATATGGGCCATTGTGGATAGATTTACCAAGTCGGCTCATTTCTTGAGTATGAAGATCACAGACACCTTGGAGAGCTTAAGCAAGCTCTATATTCGTGAGATTGTTAGATTACATGGAGTTTCACTCTCTATTGTTTCGGATCATGATTCTCGTTTCATAGCGCAATTATGGCAGAGTTTACAATGAGCTATGGAGATAGAGTTACACTTTAGCACCGCTTTTCATCCTCAAACGGATGGCCAATCTGAGAGGGTGACACAAATTTTGGAGGACATGCTACGAGCTTGTGTGTTGGACTTCAATGGAAGCTGGAGTGATCATTTGCCGCTGGTGGAGTTTGCATATAACAATAAATTTTAATCCAGCATTGGCATGGCACCTTATTAAACATTGTATGGGAGACCATGTAGGTCACCGACTTGTTGGCTAGAAGTTGGGGAGAGTAGTTTGTTTGGGCCAGAGATTGTTTGGGAGACTACGGAGAAGATAAAACTCATCCGGGAGAGACTACGCACCGCTCAAAGTAGACAGAAAAGCTATGCGGATAGAAGAAGAAGACCCTTGGATTTTAAACCCCACACTTTTATTTTTATTTATGTATATAGGTATATATAGTAAGTAATTATTTCTTTTTAAATAAATATGGTCAAGTTCGAGTAAATAGTAGTTAAAACTTAGTTTTAGCTTGCAAATATATGAAATCATTGTAATAGAACTTGTACCAACTAAATTTGATGTACAAAAGTATGTTGTATATGTTTGGGTTGGAATTGGAAGGGTTTGAAATGGATTGGAAATGAAAAAGGGAGGGTTTGTAGAAAAATAGGCAAAACATTTCAAAAGCTCGATGAAAAACCTTCAGAAAGGTTAAGGTAAATACTTATCCAGTAGGCAAAACCTTCCGGAAGGTTAATGAAAATGATTGTCCAGTAGACAAACCTTCCGGAAGGTTGATGAAGAACCTTCCGGAAGGTAATAGAAATGTTTGTCTAATAGGCAAACCTTCTGGAAGGTTTTCTAAAAATCTGAAAAATCCATCTATATGAAATCATTATTTCTTGGTATCCTTGCAAAGACCACCATGCTTTAAACAAAGTAATGGTTGAATAGCCATTAAATCTCTTTTCTTGGCAAAAAACCCTAGTTTTTAAGAGAAATGAATTTTTCTCTTGATTTTTCCTTTGTTCTTGGTTTCAAAACTCAAATGCTTTAATTTGAACAATAAAAGGTTATATTTTGATGATCTCTTGCTTATTTTATTGAATTGTTATGTTGGAAAAATAATACCTATGGAAATTGGGGGTTTTTGGATTGACTTGTGATTTAAGAAAATGGTTGTTAGTACATCTCTAGTGTGGTTGTTGTGATGTACTTGAATTACATTCGAGGATTGCCGTAGAGTGTTAGAGGTTAGTCTATCCCAGTGGGGATGAGATGGTTTCCTAACACTTGTAGTGGTTTGTTGTTTGTGAGAGCAACAATTATTGTTCACGTAAGTTTGAAGCTGAGGGATGGTATACCTTTCTTGAAAAGGATTCGTCAATGCCGTGAGAAACGGTATACGCCCTTCCTAAAATGTTTGGGATTGTGTAATTGTGGTGGGTGAACGAGGTAGGATCGGGGTGTAGATTCATAGGAAGCAACCAACATACATGAGAATATGGGTTGATGTTATTGAATGATTTATTGATTTCTATCACTCTGAAATGGTTATTCCTTTCATTTAAATTATTGCAATTGCGTAAACTTGAAATCAAATAAATTGTCATTGTTTTTATTTCAAGTTATATATATGCTATTTTGAAAAGTGAGACCGAACTGTTTATATGTTTTCTAAACCTTGTTCGAGATTGGGAGAATGTTGCTACAGAGCTTAGTGTTCACCCCTTACAAACTATATATTTTTCAAATTGTGGTCTAGAAGAGGAGCTCAGAGTTGAGGAGCCGCTACATTGGGAAGCTCCACTAGACGGGCTTGTGGATCCCGAGGTGGATGTCTAGGGTTATACTCTCTTTGGTGCTAGATTAAGAAATTTCTTTTGAGATTATGTGAAGACTAATCTTTTGTTATTCCGCTGCAAGTTTAAATGTGATTCTTTTGGGATGTAATTATCATAGTCGATCATATTCTTTTGGAATATAATAGCTGTGTGTTGGCATATTCTTTTGGGAATGATGTTGTAAATATTACATTTGGCGAATGGAATTTCTTTATTGATGAATTTTATTAGTTGCTCTCATGATGTGAATGGATTTAAATTGTAATGTCGTCCAAGGTGGATTTTGGGGCGTTACAGATGAAAATTAGGGATGTGCTTCGAGTTTTCTACGTGATGGAAGAATTATGTGCTTCGAGTCATCTAAGTGATGAGAATTTTTGTTTGTCTGGCTTGAATTTCTTTTGTGATCGGGGATGTGTGTGTGAAAGGTATTCGTTGTGTGGCTCAATTTAATTATATGAAAGTAATGATTTGTGCAGTATATTTTATCTATGTGGTATATAAAAGTAATGTTTGTGTGATGTACAAGAAGAATGTCAATGTGGTGAACTGTAATTTGAAAGTTGGTAGCTGCTGCATTGTTAAGGTTGTTCCTAAATTAATAAAGAGTTTTTTTCTTTCTTGGTGCGCTCATGATTAATGATCACATCCTTGCTCTCAGTACTAATATTAATGACTTTTAAGGAAAAATCGTAAAGATGCAAGTCTACTGCCAAGTCTAGAGGGTCGAATGGGATGTCAAAGTTTTGAGATCAATATCACGGTCTAACAATAAGTTGGGCTCATGGTGAGCCATTCCACTAATGGGTTATGGTGAATTTTTATGTACTTGTATTTATATATAGAAAAGTGGTAGAGATTTATGGTTGTTGTCGAATTCTCTTTATCGTTTGAGACAGATAGTGAACCAAGGGTTGGGGTGTTACATCATTTCTACTCAAACTAATTCACACACGGTTCTTCTAAAGGCTTAAGGGCTATACAAGAATATTCACAATCATGTTGGTACCCAAAACTTGAGTGTGTGTGATATGATCATGCAACTCAAGAAATTCATAAAACAAGATTCATATTCCTATTAGCTATCCAAAACTATTTTCAATGCCAAAACTCACCAAGGTTTTCACACTCATAAAATGAATCTCTGACTATAGTGACTGTTCCACTTGTTAGTATATGTGAGGATCGAATTTATGTAACCAAAGTAACTGTACTCACACATGTCTCAAAAATGAAGTGCGTAAGTTAAATGGAATGATTGCCTGACGGATCGACACCAATTGAAATAATAATAATAATGAAAAATTAAATGGAATGACCTTGGCATAATCTCATGAAAGGAATATTAAAAGACATATAAGGAATACAATTGGCAAATCTTGTAGACATTGAAGTTTACACACTTAATCATGCCTTCTAAAATCAAATAGGACTATATTCGGTTGTAATGGGGCCTTAGGTGAAGTTTTAAGAAACAAAGGAATTCAGGATTCAAATGGGTTATCACATAGTCCATTTTTGTATTCAACAGATCCTTATCCCTTCTCTTGATACAACATAGAAGGTCATATCCTTTATTCTTCCTTCACAAGCCCTTCGCTTTCTCATTTTTCAACATTCATTTCACATTTTTCATTTTTTCCCTTCTTTCATTTTCCTCATAATCTCTCTTTATTTTTTTCATTCCTGATTGATTGAACCTTTTACCATAACTTCTAACACATATCAAATAAACACACATCTAGGGATAACCAAAGTAAGGTATATACTTATATACTCGGCTTTGTTATTAATTGAGGTAAAGAAATCAAAACTCACTATGGCTCAGTCATGGATAATAAAGATAATGAATAGAGAGAACAGGTTAAGGCTCAAATAAAATTCACAGATGGCTTAAGATTATCTTTCCAAAAGTATGAAGAAGAGTTGCCATTTAATGAGATATAACCAACAAATTACTCATATGCTCTTAACCAAAACTAGAATTATAAGATTATTGAGAAACAATGGATTTGAAATGAATCTCATATGAGTAAATGTATTATAGCCCTCCCCAACGATGATAGGTTATGACGCCCGAAAAATCGAGGGTCCTTTGTCACCCCGTTGATCATCTATCAACCAGTGGAATACTCGTGGATAACGTATAACTTGATATCACACCGCTATGCCCCATTTACCGGGATCCATAATTTAACCAAATTCGGGCAGAGTCTCCTTTGTACGGGCAGCTCTACCCAAAACACGAACTATGCAATCATACAACATTTAATCACATAACCCATCCAAGGTCCAATACACATCAATTCACACTCCCACATCATGAATTTATGCATCAAACATATTTAATACAAGTTTGATTACAATCATTTTCATAGATTTACATGTCCAAAATCGAACTTCACAAAAGTTTTACAAAACAAGGTTTAAAAGCTACATGTTGACTTCTCTTCATCCTTGAGGCCCCAAATACGAGTCGTCCATCGGTGTATAGCCCGTACCTGAAAAATTTTCTCATAAAANCACTCCCACATCATGAATTTATGCATCAAACATATTTAATACAAGTTTGATTACAATCATTTCCATAGATTTACATGTCCAAAATCGAACTTCACAAAAGTTTTACAAAACAAGGTTTAAAAGCTATATGTTGACTTCTCTTCATCCTTGAGGCCCCAAATACGAGTCGTCCATCGGTGTATAGCCCGTACCTGAAAAATTTTCTCATAAAAGGTGAGCCACGCTCAATAAAGTATCTCCTAAAGAGGCCACTCCCCAATCTAATGCATATGAAATGTCCACATGCAACATTCAACAAGTAACAACCATTCCAATTAAGAATATGCAATTCAATGTTGGAAATCACCATGTCATGCCATGAAATGAGATGAGACTCACTCATGTACTTTAACCTGAGCCCTTACTGACTCCTATAACACATGCAATGTCAATGTGTATGAATCTATGATTAGGACAAAATATTGCACATCATATACACATTTGTACCCTTTTTATACTTGCTTTTGAGGTGAAAATAGGNAATATGAAATGTCTACATGCAACATTCAACAAGTAACAACCATTCCAATTAAGAATATGCAATTCAATGTTCGAAATCACCATGTCATGCCATGAAATGGGATGAGACTCACTCATGTACTTTAACCTGAGCCCTTACTGACTCCTGTAACACATGCAATGTCAATGTATATGAATCTATGATTAGGACAAAATATTGCACATCATATACACATTTGTACCCTTTTTATACTTGCTTTTGAGGTGAAAATAGGAGGAATTGCAATATTTCTAACAATTAATAAGGTTTCAGTGTGTTTGCAAGCAACCATCATAGTGCTTAAAGTCAATGGAGATGAAGGGGAGGCTTGACGATAACTTGAAAGGTGAAAACACCAAGATTTGAGCAAAACAAGTAAAAACCTATTGGTAGGTTTGCCCATAAAACTACAGTAGGTTTTGTGTATTGGAGTTAGTTCTACCGCAAACCTTCTAGAAGGTTTTGGCTACTGGAGTAAAACCTACCAGTAGGTTTGGCCATCGACCTACTGGTAGGTTTTGCTAAAAAAAATGNGGTTCTACCGCAAACCTTCTAGAAGGTTTTGGCTACAGGAGTAAAACCTACCAGTAGGTTTGGCCATCGACCTACTGGTAGGTTTTGCTAAAAAAAATGCCTAAACTCTGCAACTCAACTCCAACTGCTTGGGGGGCCCACCTACACTTCTCCCACACTTACCCAGACAAGTTCCACATACAACCATGCCATTTCGTACACAAAGTTTTATCTTGGAAGAAGAAGCATGGAAGAAGAGGATAGAGAATGATAGTGGTTGATAAAGTGTAGGGAAGTACAGGGCATGCTTGCACCTTGCTTGTGCAAGCTTCCAAGCCTCCCAAAATCATTGAATCTCTGCAGCATATAGACTATATGTGTTGTCCGAATTTGATATTGACAATTTACGTGCAAGNATCTTGGAAGAAGAAGCATGGAAGAAGAGGATAGAGAATGATAGTGGTTGATAAAGTTTAGGGAAGTACAGGGCATGCTTGCACCTTGCTTGTGCAAGCTTCCAAGCCTTCCAAAAGCATTGAATCTATGCAGCATATAGACTATATGTGTTGTCCGAATTTGATATTGACAATTTACGTGCAAGTATACACAATTAACAAGTAATAAAGTAATAAGTAGAGTATCGCTCCCGCGGAGAATTATGCTAATAATATCCAATTTCTAATTACCAATTCATACTAGAATTGAATTTACCCATTTCCATTAAATCAAATACAATAGGCAAGTTTTAAAATACATATAACAGCCCACCCATTTCATATAGTCATCCTAGGATGGAAATAAACCTAATTAGGATGAAAACCCTACCTGTTGAAGCGTAAGACAATTCTAGGAAGCTCCAAGAACTCAAATATCACCCATAACCAAGCTTTCCCTAAAATCCCGCCTTTGAACTTTGGTGAAACCCATCCTTTTTGGNCATTTCATATAGTCATCATAGGATGGAAATAAACCTAATTAGGATGAAAACCCTACCTCTTGAAGCGTAAGACAATTCTAGGAAGCTCCAAGAACTCAAATATCACCCATAACCAAGCTTTCCCTAAAATCCCGCCTTTGAAATTTGGTGAAACCCATCCTTTTTGGTATGGTTGCGTAGCCCTCATCGCATAGATCGACTTTAATACTTGATCCGAAGGATTCCAACCTGCGGAACTTTGTAGATCTTAAAGAGAAATATGGAATTCTNATTTGGTGAAACCCATCCTTTTTGGTATGGTTGCGTAGCCCTCGTCGCATAGATCGACTTTAATACTTGGTCCGAAGGATTCCAACCTGCGGAACTTTGTAGATCTTAAAGAGAAATATGGAATTCTCTCTTTTTCCTTTATTCCTTTCCAACATTAAAACCAGAAAACCCAGCAGAGATTTTGTGTAGAAAATCAGATTTTTTTTTCTCCTATTTATACCCTTTAATGTTTGATCCACGTCGCGCCACACATTCCCTATTCTCAGGTCCGTTTTCGCCCCAAAACGATTAAATTTCGTCCCAGTTGAAGTTCAAAATATTTTTATATGAACTTCTTTTAAATTATAATAAAATTTAAAAAAAATTATTTTTGGGGTCATTTTTGAGGTCACCCAACAATCGGTCGCCTCGAAAAATGCAAAAACCTATCTATCTTAGAATTCGACGAAAATTATCTGGATAACTAGATTTTGTGAGATGAATCCAACGGTGAGGTCTATTTTGTCATCCGAGCTATAGAGAAATATGGATTTTCAATCCACACTACTGTGGNGATAAAATTTAAAAAAAATTATTTTTGGGGTCATTTTTGAGGTCACCCAACAATCGGTCGCCTCGAAAAACGCAAAAACCTATCTATCTCAGAATTCGACGAAAATTATCTGGATAACTAGATTTTGTGAGATGAATCCAACGGTGAGATCTATTTTGTCATCCGAGCTATAGAGAAATATGGATTTTCAATCCACACTACTGTGGCAAATTACCGTTTTACCATTGTTCATAAAAAGTTCAAATTTTTCCAAGTATTACATAGGCACTAGACTCATAAGGTATATACAAGTATCTCTGCTATGGATGTCAAGCTTTCATAAAACATGAATATAATCTCATAAATCTCAACAGAAGTTACATGCTCATTGTGAATGAAGTTTGAGTTTGTAATACAAAAATCACTATGATATTCCAACATAGACAAGAAATCTATAGAGTAAAACATGCAACCAATATGAACATTAAGTAGCAAATCTACAATTCCATAACTCTGAAAAAAAAAATTCATCCAAATAGACATTTTATTTTGAAAAAAAAATCAATTTTTTTTTTTCATTTTTTCCACTAAACTACTAAAAAAATAAAAAACTAAAAACTAAAATAAACAGAAATATGAACAAAACAATAGTGTAACCTCACAACCCCCCCCCCCCCCACNTTAAAAAAAATTCATCCAAATAGACATTTTATTTTGAAATAAAATTCAATTTTTTTTTTCATTTTTTCCACTAAACTACTAAAAATAATAAAAAACTAAAAACTAAAATAAACAGAAATATGAGCAAAACAATAGTGTAACCTCACACCCCCCCCCAACTTAAAATTTTGCATTGTCCTCAATGCAACAATGATAAAACAATGGGTAAAATAAAAAAAGGTTAAGGGATAGAGAACACTTGAGTGAATCTCCTAAACAAAGTTATCTAACTAATCTAGGGTACAAAAATTCAAGTTATTGAAAAGGTTCAACTGGGCTCCAATTGCCCAATACCCGACTTCACTTGGGATTTTTCACCACCAAAGAACAATTCTTGTTTGAGTTTTCTCTCCACACCACGTAATTCTTGCAAATTGTTTAGCAATTTAGTATAAAATACAGCCTCAAAGTTGTCTTCATCACATTTAGAATTAATCAAACATAATTATAGAGGATCTTNACGTAATTTTTGCAAATTGTTTAGCAATTTATTATAAAATACAGCCTCAAAGTTGTCTTCATCACATTTAGAATTAATCAAACATAATTATAGAGGATCTTAACACAGAAGTTTTAAAATTCTCTTTCACACACTCATCCACCATGTCTATCTNCACGTAATTCTTGCAAATTGTTTAGCAATTTAGTATAAAATACAGCCTCAAAGTTGTCTTCATCACATTTAGAATTAATCAAACATAATTATAGAGGATCTTAACACAGAAGTTTTAAAATTCTCTTTCACACACTCATCCACCATGTCTATCTCACAAAAATCTCCCTTACTCCCCTCCCCCCGTTGATTTGCTACATGAAAAATATTGAATTCAATAGTCAGATTCCCAAAGGAGCATTTCATCACTCCACTCCTACAATTTATTAATACATTTGATGTTGCAAGGAATGGGCGTCCTAGAATAATGGGAATCTATGCAATAGGGTTAGCAACTGGTTTAGTGTCCAGTATTTATAAACTTGACGGGAACATAAAACCTATATACCATAACCAACACATCTTTAACTACCCTTCTCGGTACTTTCACACTTTGGTCTGCCTACTAGAGAGTAATTGAAATGGGTTTCAATTCTTCAAAAACTAATTTCTTGTAAATTGAAAAAGATAGGNCAACTGGTTTAGTGTCCAGTATTTATAAACTTGACGGGAACATAAAACCTATATACCATAACCAACACATCTTTGACTACCCTTCTCGGTACTTTCACACTTTGGTCTGCCTACTAGAGAGTAATTGAAATGGGTTTCAATTCTTCAAAAACTAATTTCTTGTAAATTGAAAAAGATAGGAGATTCACACTTGCAACCAAGTCTAGTAATGCTCGTTTGACCCGGTAATTCCCAATGGTAATTGCAATGGCCAGACAGCTGAGACCGTTGTAAATGGGTGGAGTGTTGGTTCAGAGAACAATGCTTGTATGCTCCATCAAGAATGCCTTTTCCTGGACATTCAACTTCCTCTTGATGGTACACAAATCCTTTAAGAACTTTGCATATGATGGCACCTATCAAATTGCATAAAAGAGAGAAATATTGATTTTTATCTGCTTAAAAAAAAAAAAAAAGAATCTCAGCTTGGTTAGCTTGTTTTGCAAGAATTTGAAACACTGAGGGTAAGGAGGGAGAATGGGTTGTACAACCTCTTCAGACCCAACAACCTTTGCAACTCAAGTGACTCACTATCTCTGGTGTTGCCCTAAGTCTCTTTTCTATAGGCTTAGAGACTCAGTGTGGGATAGTTTTGTCGACTTCCTTACCACTCCAAAGAATGGTAATGGACTTATGCTGCTCCTCATTGGGTGTGGCATTAGAACTCTCATTCCCATGTTGACCCTTGGAATTGTCTTGGGGTTGTGTAGGGAATTTTCCCTTTTCTTGTTATTGTATCCCCATGTTATTGGTCGACTTGGTCATTTGAGACCTAATGTCATTCAGAGTCTTGTTAGTCTAGCTTTCCTCTAGGGAGAACACCCTTGTGGAGACAAGTTCTCTACAAACACTTGAGNGAGTCTCTTTTCTATAGGCTTAGAGACTCAGTGTGGGATAGTTTTGTCGACTTCCTTACCACTCCAAAGAATGGTAATGGACTTACGCTGCTCCTCATTGGGTGTGGCATTATAACTCTCAATCCCATGTTGACCCTTGGAATTGTCTTGGGGTTGTGTAGGGAATTTTCCCTTTTCTTGATATAGTATCCCCATGTTATTGGTCGACTTGGTCATTTGAGACCTAATGTCATTCAGAGTCTTGTTAGTCTAGCTTTCCTCTAGGGAGAACACCCTTGTGGAGACAAGTTCTCTACAAACACTTGAGGTGTTGGGTGCAAAGACTGGTTACTTGTAGACTTAATAGGACTGGACATTGACTGGTTTAGAGGGACATGAGCCATAAATGTGGAGGCTTGAGCAGCAATGTTATTTCTCTAACTAAAATTCAGGTGCGTATGCCAACCCGGATTATAAGTATTAGAGTAGGGATAATTTTTTTGCCTTGGTTGGTTAAAGGAATTCACTTGCTCATGGAGGACCTCTTTAAAAGCTAGTAGGGTTGGACAATCCTTTACAGAATGCTTAAACTTTTCACAAAAAGAGCAAGGTTCCTCTTAAGCACACTTACCACCTCATTCACCTTCCTTACCTCTAGGTTTTCTACATGCCTAGACAGATGATCAATTTTGGCAAACAACTTATCTTGCTCTCTCGAAGTATATTTTCCACCCCTAACAGACTGGGATGGAATACACTGTTTTGATCGTTCAGTGGCATCCTAAATATCCTAAGATTGGGCATTTTCTGATAAACTATCATAGTAATATAATGCTTCCTCAGGCTCCTTACTTAAAAGCTCACTATTACACATCTTGTTGATGAACTGACGATGGGTTGGTGCAATTCCTATGTAGAAGAAACTCACCAACTACCATGGTTCAAAGCCATGATGTGGTACAATATTCAAAAGAATTGAATGTAAAATGTTTGCAAAAAGAAATGAAAAGTAATTACATTGCAACAATGTAACACTTGAATTTAAACAAAGTTTGTAAAGTAAAACAACGGAGAAAGCTTAAAAGAAGAAGCATAAAAAGAAAATATAAAACCCTAGGAAATAGCAAAGAAAAGAATGGTGAATTGAACAATGGAATGACTATATTTTCTCTCTCTCTAGACTTGGGTATTTATAGAGGATTTGCTACTGGTTTTTCTTCATTTGATCCACCAATCATGACCCTCAAAATATGCTAGCCGATTTCCTTCCTTAGGAGTCTGAATTACCGAAAATAAAGCAACCTACCGGTAGGAAGTTGAAAATGACCTACTGGTAGGACTGTTCACTGTTTTTCTCCTACTAATTGCTTTGTTCTTCTATTGGTAGAACACCTTTCTGTCTTCAACCTACCAGTAGAAAAACTCTATGTTTTTCTCCTGCCAGTAAGATTGCTTTTCTATTGGTTAGATCATCTTTTGGCCTTCGTTGCACCATTAGAAGACCTACCGATGGAAAGGGTATTTTCTCAATTATGCTTGTTGTGGCCTTGGCTTCACTCTTGGACCTCCTGGCTCATCTTCCAAGTCATCAATGGCATTGAAACATGTGCAATTCCATGTCCTTACACCAGTTCACCTGCAAACACCCATTTTCACTATAAATTATAAAACTCATCTAATACAAAGGAATTAAGTAACTAGCATGACTAATATGTATGATTATGAGGCCTATAATATACAATATTATGCTCTCATCAAAATCCTAATGCATATTACCAGTTAGTGAGTGTCCTAATATGTATTCTTTTTGACAACTCCCCCTTTCTTTTTATCCCTTCTACTCCATGATTTCAATTAACACAATTGTGAATTCTATAATTTTATTGTATGCTTCTAATCATGGTTAACATGAACTTTACAAATAAGCAATTTACAATTGACCATAAGTATTTTTATAATTCAAGTGCGATTATTTTTAGCCATTTATTTATGCCTCACCTTTTTAGATTTGACCACATTGGGCTATTTTCTCATAATTGGCCTTCAGTATCTTTTAAGGGATTGGGGTTTAACTAATCTTTTACTATGTGTTCACCAATCACCAACACTAAGAGTCATTTAAAATCATTAATAGTTCATACTAATCAAACTCCTAAGTCTGAAGGGGAATGGCATAAACTTGGTTTTTAACAAAGAAAAATATACACAAAGTGTCTAATGAAATGTACTAAAGATCACCTAGGTCCATACTCTTACCTTTCCTACTTCTTAGGAGCCATGACCTTGCTAAGGCACTCGGAGCTTCAAACTTGGTTTAGATGGTGACTTTCTCAAAGTCTTCCCTAGTTATCCATACTTGTTTTCCCTTCCTAAAACTTGGGTTAGGTCAAGGAATGGGTGGCGGAATAGGTCTTTTCTCTCTTTGATAGTATGTAAATCAATTTTGATCTTGGGAGTAAAAGAGGCATTGTACACTATAGTAGGCGGTCCATGTGAAGATGATGCCTGCATATACTTGGACTCACGCTACATCTCCAAAAGCTTAGAAAGCATTGAGGCTTGTTGATTTAAGGCTTTGGATTGGTTTGGCTAGGTGCTCAAGCTTCTTATTTAAGACATTCCTATTTTTCATACAATGTCCACTAATATGGCCATGTTCTCCACAAGTATAGAAAAACCCATGATTGGTTTGGGTTTCTTTAACAACTCTCTTCTTTGAATGTCTACCCTTATCACTATTAGCATCTTTATAGATTGTGCCTACTTGGGGGGGGTGATAGGTTAGTGATACCTTTCACAAACACGGTGTTGGAAGAAGTGTAGATGTATTGATTTGTGTAGCCTAAACCACGCTTATCACCAACATTCTTTCCCATAGATAACATTCTATCAAAATTTTCATTGCATTGGAGAAGTCTCTTAGAGAGTTCATTTGATTCAATGAAAATTTTATCAAGTTTGCCACATGTTGAATGAAGATTCTTCTTAGAATTTACAAGCTCATGAAACTAACTCTCTCTCTCTCTCTCTCAAGGAAGCTCACTTGATCATTGAGAGTCTTCCTCTCATCCTCTAGACCACATATTTGGGTCTTGGACTTCACCAAGTCCACTTGAAGTGCTCTTGTCTCTTCTTCACTTGAGTTAACCTGACCACGCAAGGAGACCAGCTTCTCTTCTTGCTTGAGGAATTGCACATATAATTGATCATATTCATCTTTTATATCCTTAAAACAATATTCATCCACCACCCATGTAGGGATCTCCTCGTCCAAGTCATCTATTTCCATGGTAGGACTTTTTTAACTTCACTCATGGAAATTTCTCTAGGGGTGAGGAGTGTGAACCTACAATGGCTGTGAAGTTCTCATCATCATCATTAAAAAAAGAGTCAATACTCGAATTTGACTTGCTTTCACTATCACTCTATGCAGCCTTCATAGCTCTACTCATGTATTTGGGTGAATCTCTATTTTTTCTATCTGGGCATTCCAATGCAATATGTCCAAATCCTTGACATTCAAAGCATTACAAGCCTTGCCCTTTTCTATCAACTTCTTTTCAAGAGTCTTCTCCATTTCTATCTTCCTTCCTTAGGAGTAGGTCTGCTAGGCTTTCCTTTCGACCTTGAGGACTCAACATTACTATCCTTGAAGTATTTTTTGAACTTTCATATAATTAAGGCTAGGTCCTCCTCTCCTAATCGGGGAGACCCAAATTTACCTCCTTTTTAATTTGCAGAGCTCAAGGCAATGCCCTTAGCTTTCTTTAAGGATGTAAGGTTCGTCTCAATAGGTCAATATCAAGCCAACTAGCTCTGCCGCCAACGCCAGCTCCATGTTGAAACTTATTTCCAAGGATTTGACTTTTGCATGAAACCTCTCTGGTAGAGATCTTAAGATTTTTCACTTGATGGACATATTGTCAACCTTGGTGTGAGACCCGAACATACATTTTATGGCATTTTATAAAATGCTAGGATCTAAAGTAGAAATTGATAATATTAACTATGGGATCAAAAAAGTATTGAGGATCTAGAAGATAAAGTATGAATCCTGAAAAATATCCTTAAGGACTTAGTTATATAATGGGCATTCCATATAGTGCGAAATATTTAAATTTAAAAGGTTGAAGTTAGTCATGGGACAAAATTAAGAATTTTTGAAAATGCGGGGGGAGGGGTTGTAAACTATGAACTTTGATTATCTAAATTTAGGTTGGATTAGGAGTTTGTTAAATGTAGAATTTGAATTAGTTAACTAATGAAATTCTAAAGGTGGAACACTTGTCTTGGCCAACTTCTCCCAATGGAGACAAGAAAATTGGTGCAGGTTATAGGGGGAGTCTTCACTTTGGAATGCAATGATTTTGAAGACTTGGAGGGAAAAGGAAAGAAAGCTCCAATCAGTGGAGAGTTTTTAGCTTTGGGTGAGGAAGTTTGGCTTCATTAAGGTAAAATCATCTTCATTTAATCTCTTATTTTCTTTATGATTGTCATGGGTAACTAGTAAGCATGAGAATTTGGATGGTTATGGTGACCTTAGGTATTATGGGGAAGTGTTGGAGTGTTAGAGTACCCAATTAGACAAATTGATGTTTTTGGTGAAATTTCAACAAGAAAAGCCTACATGTGGGTAACCTCTAAATCAGGAAATTTATTTGTTTTGAATCTAGATGTTGGGGGTAAAGATAGTGTAATGATAATAGGTGTTGGCTATGGAAGGAAGATTGAGTGAAGCATTAAAACCCAAATTGTTAAAGTTCGGTACTACCATGTGTCTACTAGTAGGAGGTTCTATTTATGTTCTACTGGTAAGAACCATAGTTCTATTGTAGGAAACTATTCTATTTGTGTTGTACCAGTAGGAACTAGATACTTACTGGTAGAAGAGCATTCTGCTTGGTGAAGTACCAGTAGGACTTGTATCGGTACAATAGGGCATAAATTTTTATTTTTGCCATATAAACCTCTAATCCTGTATGCATTCACTCCTCAAGCTTTCCAAAACATTCAATGGGGCTAAAAATAATCCTAAAAGGGTTATCTTGACTTCAATTGTAGAATTAACACTTAGATACAAGTTTAGCGTTAGATGGGATAGGGATTAGCAATGGAGAACATAAACATAGAGGAAAGAAGCTAAGTGAAGGAATTTATAATGCACTGACTTAAGCATACGACAATACATTTACATGGGCACTTAAAATATAATGTTGGTGTATAATGTATGTACATGTAGTTGTGATAACATATGAGTTAGGTACGAAGGCATCCACATCATCGACATCCCATCTAAAACTCCAGTAGGGGATCAAACTTGAGGTAGATACCAACTCAAGGCGAGTATACTAACTCGTACACCATTGCTTGAATTATGGATGCCTTACTATTGAGTAAGAACATGAAAGTGTTGGCTTGTGAAGGTAGAGTGGGAATGTTTATAGCCTTAATGTCAAAATATAGCCTTAATGACATATGTGAGATGGCCNAGAATGTTTATAGCCTTAATGTCAAAATATAGCTTTAATGACATATGTGAGATGGCCATAAGGGCAGACTCGTTATAAGTGAGATGGGCATAATGTGACGCCCCTAAAACCGAGGGTCCTTTATTAACCTGTTGATCACCTATCAACCCGTAGAAGTACCCCGTGCATGTCGCATAACCCAATAGCACAATACAACATCCCCATTACCGGGGTAAAAAATGACACAGTGTTTGAGCAAAGTCACCCTTGTACCAGGAACTCTCAAACGCATATCCTATGTACATTCAATCACTAGACCAATCCCTGGTTTAATATACATCAATTTATACTTATTACTACCCCCATATACCTCCCCGGAGCCAAATGAGTCAATGCCCGGAGGTTTAACAAAACATTTTAAATTTTTTAAAATTTAACGAAACCTACCAGTAGAAGAGCTCANTCAATGCCCGGAGGTTTAACAAAACATTTTAAATTTTTTAAAATTTAACGAAACCTACCAGTAGAAGAGCTCAGAGTCCTACCCTTAGAAGAGCTCACTAGAATTCTTCTACCAATAGGAAATCAACATTCTACCAATAGGAAAACTCACTAGAAATTTTCTACTGACAAAACTTGACATTCTACCAGTGGAAGTGCCTACTGGCAATGTTCAACTGGTAGGTAATTTACGTTGTACCAGTTGAAGTGCCCAATTTTTCTCTGATTCGATCCTTTTTCAATTCCAATTCATTCCAACCTCATACATCATCAACCCAAACTTTAATAACATGAAAATTTACATTAAACACCATTCATACTAGTTCGATTACATTCTCGTACATATAATTATGTGTCCAAAACTAATTTACATAATTGTTTTAGAAAACATGATTTTAAAGCCACATCTCAGCTTTTCTTCATCAATGAGTGCCTGAGTGAGAGTNTACTAGTTCGATTACATTCTTGTACATATAATTATGTGTCCAAAACTAATTTACATAATTGTTTTAGAAAACATGATTTTAAAGCCACATCTCAGCTTTTCTTCATCAATGAGTGCCTGAGTGAGAGTCATCGACCAACGCATATCTTACACCTTAAATATTGTCCCCATAAAGGATGAGTCACGTTCAATAAGGTATCTGCTAANAATCGATCAACGCATATCTCACACCTTAAATATTGTCCCCATAAAGGATGAGTCACGTTCAATAAGGTATCTGCTAAAGAGGCTACTCCCCAACCTAGATACATATGAAATGTTCACACGCAATTCACAAACAACATTTACTCTATTCACGAATATGCAATTCAATGATGGAATCCTCTATGTCGTGCCATGATATGAGATTAGACTCACACATGCAACTCTACCCGAGCCTTCACCGACTCCCACAACACATGCAATATCATGCGTATGAATCAAAGCATTCCAAGCCCTCGCCATTGATATTACACATCCAATGACCATTTTATAAAATAAACATATGTCTTTCTTGGGTACACAAAATTTGGTGTATCACCGCTGATTCCGCACACCGATACACTTTTTTGGACTTGCACTTTTGGAAGTGTGTAAATCTAGCCCTTCTTGCTATACCCAACACAAATTTTTTCACGCAACTGTGTAACTCAGTTAGGCCTAAGTCCAAGCTTCCTGAGTCCACACCTCAACCACCAAGAATGGTGTTTGATTCAAAAACATGCACACACACCCCACTCATGTCAAATGCCCATGAATGCAATGTTTCCTGTGCATATACAAATGTAATGTACAATTGTTGTCACACCCCAAATTTCATAAAAGCGTGATTAAAACAAAAACTTTGTTTATTTAAGAAAAGAAAACACATGTTGGTATGTTGTAAAAATATCTATGAACGTATCTCTTTAGTTGAAATAAATCATTCTTTTTTTGAAAATTTCGGCAGAGTTTCCTTTGAAAATTGGGCTTCCAAGCAGTTAGTAAGAGCATCCTTGCGAAAGTATAACATGATTTAAACAAACTAAATGTCCACAACATACCTCCATCCAAAAATATAATCCAACTACATCTGGGGTGGCAATTAGAGGCCCATGAAGTCCTCCCAAACCCGGATACATCCAACACCAATATATACTATAACTTAGTACCCAAAGTCATAACTTTACATTACAATATCCAAAATAATAATCCCTCTATGGGATGGTCAAGTGTACAACAAAAATGCCTCAAAAAAACCTTTTTAAATACAATGTTTGAGTGCTAACATTTCTACATAAGTTCTAAAGGTGAATACAAAAAAACTCGAAAAAAACTCTTTCTTGTTCAAGCTCCCACAAGCATTCAATCACTTATGCCCCAGGATGCATGCTAGTCTCTGAAAATATTAATAAGGGATGAGCAACCACACGCTTAGTAGGATAATCCTTTTCCCAAGCATTTACAAAGTTTTAAAAACCAACATTTCACAAATCATACGAATAAGTAATGTAAGCTTTCTATAATTAAATACAAGTACATGATAATAAGTAAAGCGTTTATAAAAATCTCCACAAATTAAAGTCAAACCATCATAGCCAATACCTTGCATGTCTCGCATACAGACAATATCATCAATCACACCGGTTCACACATGAACCATCCCCGGGGAACCTTTTGGATCTTGCACCCTAGAGTCTCAACGCCCTTCTTGCTTTTAAGGGAGGATGTGTAGGGCACAACTTGTGATGCCACACAGGCTGTCACCGAAAACTACTACCATCACCAATCCCCACTAGGACTAGAAGTCGCCTTGGCAACCCCCCTCAACGGCCCCAACCGTTCACTAACCCTCTGTCTGTCGGTACCGAGCATATAAGTTTCAAACTATAATTTCATGATCACCTTCCATTCTCAACACCAACCACAACTTTGACACTTTTAAAAAATGCATAGTTTTACAAAATCTCACATTTCTATTTCAAATGTAACACATATTCAAAATAACTCACATACACACCAAAAAATACAATTTGTACCCTTTTATAGCAAATTGCACAAATTAAATGACTGAGAAGTTGTATAGATCAACACCACACTTTTCATACTTTAAAATAACTCAACAATACCCCAAATCATGGTAAAATATACTCAATTACATCATAAAAATCAATACCTCTTTCCACAATTTTTTCAATTCAATACTTATAGTCACTTTGGTATTTTATCAAACACATGATAGACATAAAATCTCCAAAATACACATTTACAAAGGAATATATTCATTCTTAAGTGACAAATCAAATACCTTATATACAAAATTACATATATTCTAAATAATCCAAAATCTTAAGTTCAATCAAACACTCATAACAAAAATCAAGTTAGGGTTTCAAACCCACAATACCCAAATTCATTTAATGCATGTAGGTTTATAAATTCATAGTAAACTCATCATTTAATTAAGACTCATACTAAAGAAATAGATATAGAACATACATGAGATGCATCAATGTATATGTAAGAGAAATGAAAAACCTACCTCAAAACCCAAGAACCCAAGCTCCACCTTCAAATCTTCAAGTGAATTTAAGAATCTCATCATAAGTTTTCAAGCAAAAGCCCAAGCGCTAATGACCTTCTTCTCTCTTCCTCTCTCTTTCTCTCTCTAAGTCTAAGGTTTATGGAGTAGTATTGGGTGAGAGGTGTGAGAAAAATGACAGAAATTGAGGTGAAAATGGGGTTATAAAAGCTGAAATTCGCGCTGGGTACTATTCACAGGACCCAAAAAAATGCATTTTCTCTAAAATTATGGTTTTACCCCAAAACTTCTCCGATTGTTCCATATGACTACCTTAAGGTTTTTCGACGTCCCGGATCCATTTTTAATGTTATTTTAGACTAAAACATTTATTTTTATGAGTTCTATACAAATCCAAACTAAATTATACCCAAAATTCCAAATTTATAATTTTTACCCATTTGAACCACTATATGAGATAAAAGTCTATTCCAAAGTTTTTTGGACCTCCCGAATTCAAGAGTAAGGTTATTTTGACATAAAAAACTTAATAAATTTACTTAATTATCCTTATCAACCTTAAACGGCTCAAAAATTAAGTTTGACACAAAAGTCAATACGCATGTAGCTCAAACTTATGCAACTATTCATTTAACAACAATTCAAAATTTCTTTCCTCATTTTAATCATTTTAAAAATATTATCAAGTTAATATCATTTATATGAAATATGAGATCTCACAATTGTAATTTCATAATCATGTTCAACATGTCATGAGCACAATATGAACAACTTAAATGCCCTTCATCCTTTTTCAATGACCAATTACATCATAAGCATATAACCACCATCAACAATCTCAATATCAATATATCATATGCATGTACCAACATAAACCACCAAGCATGTTATAACACAATCAATGCTAATAACACATTTAATCAACATAGGCATTGTATCAAACACCTTCAAGGCAAAATATAAACACATAGCATGCCCAATCAATACATTTCTCAAGAATCACAAACAAGTAATTCTACATACCCAATTCATGCTAGAATTGATTTTAGCCATTCTTAATACCCATTTTCCACATTTCAAATACTGTAGGTTTGTGCTATACATGAGATTACATCTCTAACACCCTACACATTCCATATATCAACCCTAGGTGTGAAATAAACCTAATTAGGAAAGGAACCCTACCTCTTAAAGTTTAAAACAAGTGGAAGAAGCCTTCAAGAACTCCAATCAAGCCTTAACCCTTGATTTTTTCAAAATCCCATCCTTTGAACTTCATCAAAATTGGTGTTTTTTGGTATGTAGGTGTGGCCCTTGTCACGTAGAAGAACTTTAGTTCTTGGCCAAAGTCGATTTAACCAATGGTTTGCTCTAGATCATAGAGAGAAGATGAAAGAACTTGGTTTTTCTCCTTTCTCTGTCCTCCCTCAATTTTTTTAGAAAATATGCTGGGTAATGGGGAGAAAACTATTTATACCCCTTAGATGCTTGGCCATATTGCACCACACGTTCTCTTTTCGCAAGTCTGATTTTGTCCCAAATCAATTAAATTTCATCCTAGTTCAAGTTTAAAATATTTTTATTTCAACTAAATTTAAATTATTTTCTAATTTTTGAAATCAAATTCCTCATCTCGTTTATTTAGATCGTGCAACACCGATCGCCTTGTAAAATGTAAAACAATTTTTTTGTCTCATAATTCAATAAAAATTGGCTGGGTAACTAGATTTCATAAGAAGAATCCAACAGTGAGATTTGTTTCGTCATCTGAGTTCTAAAAAATTTTGGATTTTTAACTCGTACCGTAGTGACTATTTATCATTTTGCCCTTTTTCATAAAAATTAAAATTTACTTGGGTTTTACAAATAAGGGCAAAATTTTTATATGTGATATGGCCATAAGGGTAGACTCGTTATATGTGTCATGTAATGCTAGGAGGTATGTCCCCCATAGTTTATGTTTCAGGTAGCTAAGCTAGGAGGTGTGTCCACTGCTGGGTATAGATAGTCAAAGGGATCGGTTGGTCTAAATTATGAATTCAAGATAATAGTTTTTTAATCTCTTATTTAGCGTTGGTATTTTTTTGTGAGCTAGCATGCTTGGTCAGTGCTTTCATGATGATTCTTTTACCATTAGGTATAGGTTGACGAGTTATGTTTTAAGAATGGAATCTACCCTACAAGAATAGACTATTATGCACAGTCCCTGGGTTGGGGTGTTACAATTTTTGTATCAGAGCTTAGTTTACTAAATCTTGTTCAGTAGTGGACAAGGTAGGGTGTTGGGAGTCAGTCGAGGTGTGATGAGAGAAAGATTCTCACGTTATATAAATATGTACTAGAGATAATCTGTGCCTAAAGGCATAGTGCAATTAAAAAAAAAATCAAGTACTGAACTCAAACGTGTACTAGGCTGAAAGAGTAAACTGCCCCTATAACCCGTGTCTGAAGGCACTGTGCAATTAAAAAAGAAATATTGTTCTTGAACACGAAACAATCAAACACTGAACATAGACATGCATTAAGCTAAAAGTCTAAATTGTATTTTTAGACTATAAAACCCACATGACATTCCATAAGTTTGATTGGATCAATCAAATCAATTTATGCATGAGGGTGATATTTAGAGTTTAGGGAATTACAACAGAAATCATCAAGCATTTTTGGCACCATTGTCAGAGAAGGCAAGTGTCGAATCAAGAAGATGATTTCTGGATAACAGAGGTAAGTCTCATGATGTCATCATGGGCTGAGGTAAGTTGATCCTTGTATATACTTTTGTTTATTTACATTTTTTTTTGTATATAGTTTTGCTATATGTGGGNATCAAGCATTTTTGGCACCATTGTCAGAGAAGGCAAGTGTCGAATCAAGAAGGTGATTTATGAATAACAGAGGTAAGTCTCATGATGTCATCATGGGCTGAGGTAAGTTGATCCTTGTATATACTTTTGTTTATTTACATTTTTTTTTGTATATAGTTTTGCTATATGTGGGGATGGGATGAACAAAACCAACTAGTTAGGCAACCTTTGGGCCCCCAACATGAACATTGACCAAGANTGTATATAGTTTTGCTATATGTGGAGATGGGACGAACAAAACCAACTAGTTAGGCAACCTTTGGGCCCCCAACATGAACATTGACCAAGACCCACCCGAGGATGCGGGTGATAATTTCGAGAATATAGGTGTCAACCTAAACATGCAAAGGGGTGGGGGAGGATAAGAACCTAGAATGCCCTATGACACCCCAAAATTCAAGGGTCCGTTGATTACCCATCAACCTGCGGAATACCCGTGGATACCGAATAACTCGATATCGCGTCGTTGTGCCGCATTTATCGGAATCCATGATTTGACGAAATTCAGGCAGAGTCTCCTTTACACGGGGAGCTTTACCCAAAACGCAACCTATGCAAAGTATTTTCACATGACCCATCCGAGGCCCAATATAAAATATTGACCATACCGGGTCCTTTTTTTAAATAAACATTGGCCACAACGGGTCCAATCATCNGCATTTATCGGAATCCATGATTTGACGAAATTCAGGCAGAGTCTCTTTTATACGGGGAGCTCTACCCAAAACGCAACCTATGCAAAGTATTTTCACATGACCCATCCGAGGCCCAATATAAAATATTGACCATACCGGGTCCTTTTTTTAAATAAACATTGGCCACAACGGGTCCAATCATCCATATTTATATCAAAACATGAAAGGTTAGTTTAACAATAGTACATATAAATTCTATTACAATTAAAAGATTACATGCTTAAAACATTCTTTCCACAAATATTTTACATTAACACAAAATAAAGCCACATTCGGCTTTCTTCAAACATGAGGGTCCAAATTGGAGCCATCCACCGGTGTATCTCTCCCACCTTAAATGTTTCCCATATAGGGTGAGTCAATGCTCAGTAGAAAAACTCCTACAGAGGCTACTCCCCACCTAAAATGCGTATGCAATGCGCACATGCCTCAAACAACTTCTTCCATTCCAAATAAAAATATGTTATTCAAGATAGAATCTCATGATGTCATTCCAAGTAATGAGACGAAATTCACTCATGCATGCTATTCCGAGCCACACCGACTCCTACAACACAATGCGACTCATATGTGTAAAACAAACGTCTTTGATGAAACACATCCAAAGATCNTCCAAGTAATGAGACGAAATTCACTCATGCATGCTATTCCGAGCCCACACCGACTCCTACAACACAATGCGACGCATATGTGTAAAACAAACGTCTTTGATGAAACACATCCAAAGATCATTTTGAAATCAACCATATGTCATAAAATCAATTCATTCTTGGATGTTTCCCATCAAATAAATAATTTATATATTAAAATCATGTGCCTTTATTGGGTATCGGATTCAGGAATTGCACTTCCAGCTCCGTACGCCGTTACACTTTTCTGAAATTTCACCGCCGGTAAGTGTATGAACCAAGTGGCCAGGTTTTTCACCCAAGGAAGTGTCTAGCCCTACTTGCTATACCCGACACAAGTTTTCTTATGCATGTAACCGTGCGTCTCCGTATGACGTTCCATCCCACTCTTCCGAGCCCACCATCAAGCACCAATGATGGTGTTGATCACCCCATGCAACCATACACCCACACTCATGTATGTAGCCCATGAATGTGATGTTATGTCATGCCCAATGTGCAATGTTGCCAAATGAGCTAGATCAACTATATATATCAACAATCCCATGACAATTCATATCATAAGCATATAAATTCCATGAATCATTACAATGTNGGCCCATGAATGTGATGTTATGTCATGCCCAATGTACAATGTTGCCAAATGAGCTAGATCAACTATATATATCCACAATCCCATGACAATTCATATCATAAGCATATAAATTCCATGAATCATTACAATGTCAATAGATAAACAACACATATTAACATTTGTTCCCAAGACATTCTCTAAGCATGTTATACATTGTCATGTCATAAAAATCTTAATTCACACTTAGGCATTTTAGCAAACACCTTCTAGGCAACAATCATGTAAGCACACAATATTGCCCCCACACACATCAAATATTATCAAGTATCAAGGAATTATTTACGAAACTCCCACATATCAAATTTAACTAGAACTTTGTCCATACTTAATTCACCATTTCCATGACTATAGGTAAGTCATAAAACATTTTATACCACTAACCATTTCATATGGGTATTCTAGATTAAGAATCGACCCAAATAGAAGAAACCCTACACATTACATATAACATTTTAAATAGGAATGAACCAAGGTAGGAGAATCCCTACCTCTTGGAGCGTAACACAATTGGAAGAAAGCTCAAGAACACCCCAAAAGCTCCAAAAATCTTGATTCCCCAAATCTCCAACTTTGGATCTTCAGTGAAAATCTTTGTTTTTGGTACCTAGGTGTAACCCTCGTCGCATAGATCGACTTTAATTCTTGGCCCAATGAATTCTGACTGACAGAACTCTGAGGATCGGCGGAAGAAAGTTGGAAGAATTGATTTTTTTTCTCGTTTTTGCTCTTGGTCGGCTGCTCACAGCTGAATGGGAGATATTTTTCTCCCAAAAATCTGATTTAAGAGGATATTTATAGGCGTAAATGAGTGGTCCACATCGCACCACATATTTTCGACTTCTGGGTCCGTTTTTCGTCCCAAAACGAATCATTATATCTCGGATTAAGTCCAAATAAATTTTATTGGAAATTTTAACTTAATTTTAAGGAAATTTTATAAATTTTATTTTTGGGGACATTTAAAAGTTCATTCGTCAGTCAAATTGTCTCGAAATACGTGTAAAATTTGACTATTTTAGAATTTGACAAAAATTGATAGGGCAGCTCGATTTCGTGATGTGAATCCAGCAGTGAGGTCCGTTGTCCCATCCGAGCTTTATAAAAGTTTGTATTTTAAATACGCATTAGAATGACAAATTACCATTTTGCCCTTTTTCAGAAAAAGTTCAAATTTTTTCCGGGTTTCACATTCTTCCCCCCTTAAAAGAATTTCATCCCCGAAATTCACATATACATGCACATACAATCACATGCATATGTAACAGTCAAATAATGCTAAATGACCTTAAGAATGTACCTCTATCCTCGAATAAGAAAGGGTAATTGGTATGGATAGTGTCCTCACGCTCTCATGTCGCCTCCTCCACTCCTCGGTGCTGCCACAGCACCTTCACTAGCCGCNTCCATCCTCGAATAAGAAAGGGTAATTGGTATGGATAGTGTCCTCGCGCTCTCATGTCGCCTCCTCCACTCCTCGGTGCTGCCACAGCACCTTCACTAGCCGCATGGTTTTGCCTCGCAAAACCTATTCCCGACTATCCATGATGCACACTGGTCCTTCCTCGAAGGTCCCATCCGCATCAACAGTCAACTCACCCCAATCCACCACATGTGTCGGATCTGAAGTATACTTCCAGAGTATAGAGACATGGAATACCGCATGAACACCCGATAAATTTGGCGATAATGCCAATCGATAAGCCACTGCACCCACCTTCTCGAGTACCTCAAAGGGCCCGATATGCCATGGCGATAACTTTCCCCGCTTACCAAACCTGATCACTCATCTCTTAGGTATCACCTTCAAGAAGACATGATCTCCTACCTCAAACTCTAGAGGTCGTCGCCGTCTATCAGCATAACTCTTCTGCGGGCTTTGAGCCATAAGAAGACACTTCTGAATCAAATCCACCTTCTCCGAGGTGTCTCTAACCAATTCCAGACCTGTAGAAGACCTCTCTCCGATCTCTATCCAACATACCGGAGAACGACATGGCCTTCCATAGAGCGCCTCATAGGGTGCCATCAGTATACTCGCCTGATAACTATTGTTATAGGCGAACTCCAACAAGGGCAAGTGATCTTCCCAGCTACCCTTGAGGTCCAGGACGCATGCTCGTAGCATGTCCTCTAATGTCTGGATAGTCCTCTCTGACTGACCGTCTGTCTGGGGATGAAAAGCAGTGCTCATCATCAGCTGTGTTCCCATGGCCCGCTGAAAACTCTCCCAAAAATGAGTCGTAAACCTGGGATCCCGATCCGATACTATAGAGATGGGTACCCCATGCAACCAGACAATCTCCTGTATATACAACCTATAGAATTCCTCCAGTGTGAAGGTCATCCGCACAGCCAAAAAGTGTGCCAACTTAGTAAGCCGGTCCACTATCACCCACACTGCGTCATGAC
>CAUOFW020002813.1:39740-53778 GCA_963454935.2 Ilex paraguariensis
CATGCAACCATACACCCACACTCATGCATGTAGCCCATGAATGTGATGCTATGTCATGCCCAATGTGCAATGTTGCCAAATGAGCTAGATCAACTACATATATCCACAATCCCATGACAATTCATATCATAAGCATATAAATTTCATGAATCATTACAATGTCAATAGATAAACAACACATATTAACATTTGTTCCCAAGACATTCTCTAAGCATGTTATACATTGTCATGTCATAAAAATCTTAATTCACACTTAGGTATTTGAGCAAACACCT
Source organism: Ilex paraguariensis (assembly GCA_963454935.2). NCBI lineage: Eukaryota > Viridiplantae > Streptophyta > Magnoliopsida > Aquifoliales > Aquifoliaceae > Ilex > Ilex paraguariensis. Next base: position 40,016 of record CAUOFW020002813.1, read on the forward strand.
TCTAGGCAACAATCATGTAAGCACACAATATTGCCCCCACACAGTAAATATTATCAAGTATCAAGGAATTATTTACGAAACTCTCACATATCAAATTTAACTAGAACTTTGTCTATACCTAATAACTAGAACTTTGTCCATACTTAATTCACCATTTCCATGACTATAGATAAGTCATAAAATATTTTATACCACTAACCATTTCATATGGGTATTCTAGATTAAGAATCGACCCAAATAGAAGAAACCCTACACATTAAATATAACATTTTAAATTGGAATGAACCACGGTAAGAGAATCCCTACCTCTTGGAGCGTCACACAATTGGAAGAAAGCTCAAGAACACCCCAAAAGCTCCAAAAATCTTGATTCTCCAAATCTCCAACTTTGGATCTTCGGTGAAAATCTTTGTTTTTGGTACCCACGTATAGCCCTCGTCGCATAGATCGACTTTAATTCTTGGTTTGACGAATTCCGACCGACAGAACTCCGAGGATCGGCGGAAGAAAGTTTGAGGAATTGATTTTTTTCTCCTCTTTGCTCTTGGCCAGCTGCTCACAGCTGAATGGGAGATATTTTCTCCCAAAAATCTGATTTAAGAGGATATTTATAGGCATAAACAAGTGGTCCATATCGCACCGCATATTTTCGACTTCCGGGTTCGTTTTTCGTCCCGAAACGATTCATTATATCTCGGATTAAATCCAAATAAATTTTATTGGAACTTTAACTTAATTTTAAGGATATTTTACAAAATTTCATTTTTAGGGACATTTAAAAGTTCATTCGTCACTCAAATCATCTCGAAATATGTGCAAAATTCGACTATCTTGGAATTCAACAAAAATTGACAAGGCAGCTCGATTTCGCGATGTGAATCAAACGGTGCGGCCCATTTTCCCATCCGAGCTTTATCAAAATACATATTTTAAATACGCATTAAAATGATAAATTATCATTTTGCCCTTTTTCAGAAAAAGTTCAAATTTTTTCCGGGTTTCACACCGAGAGAGATACAATGGCTAAGAAAGATAAGCTATGTGTGTAGGTGTAGAGATGTGCCAAGGTGTGTTGAGAGAAGTCTAAAGGTGTAGAGATGTCAAGATGTGTGTTGGGAGATGTGTCCCTCCATGTGGAGAGAGCTTACAATATATAAATACTAACAATTGCTCGTGCCCGAAGGCACGGTGTTACTCATAAATTAGTTACAAATATTTGTTCATACATAAATGTAAAGTAAAATACAACATTGTAGTAAATGATGAACAAAACGAGTCTGCTAATATTTTTTATAACATCAACCTACATGCAAAATTATGTTAATTGTTATGCCATGAAAATTCTGTTATAACTACTGAAACATAATAATTCAAAAATCTAAAAAATTATATCAATTGACAATATTCAATGTTATGTTTTTGATTTAAAATCCACGATTTTAATATTCATAATCAAATTTATCAAAATAATAACAGGATTCATAACTAATAGAATGAAAATTAAAACAATACTCCTACAAATAAACTAAGTCTGTAGATGTTGTCAAATGACCAAATATAACTATCAAAAATTCAACCAACTTTCAAAAGATACGAGCTGACTGTTAAATTTGTATGAATCGAGTTTATAGTAGTGTTTTTAATTTTGTATCATTCTTCTCTGTTATTTATATTCTTAGTATACTTTCTTAAACTAAACGTTATTCAGTATTGGATTATTTAGTAAAGATTGTTGCTTCGTGTTGTTCACTAAATATTGAATCTGTATGATTTGTGTTCATAGTATTGCTTATAATTTTGTATCGTTTCTCTCGCTTGTAATTTTGTATCATTTTTTATGGATATTTAGATTTGGATTATTTAGTAAATATTGTTGGTATGTGTTGTTTATTAAATATTAAATTTATATGATTCGTATTTGTATATGAATTTAATCTTGTATATTTTAAATGTTAAGCATATTTTCTTTAATATATTTCTTGATATCTAAGTTGCCCAATAACTTGAATTTAATCTCGTATATTTTACATGTTAATCAAATTTTCTTTGTTAAATTAGATTTTTTGCAAGTTATGCTTTTTTTTTTTGATTATGGAAAAAATAAATTTAACTATTGAATTTGTATGATTTGAGTTTATAGCAGTGCTTTTAATTTTATATCATTCTTCTCGGTTATTTATATTCTTAGTATATTTTCTTAAATTAAACGTTATTTAGTATTAGATTATTTAGTAAAGATTGTTGTTTCGTGTTGTTCACTAAATATTGAATTTGTATGATTCGTGTCCATAATATTGCTTATAATTTTGTATCGTTTCTCTGCTTGTAATTTTGTATAATTTTTTTTGGGTATTTAGATTTGGATTATTTAGTAAATATTTTTTTTTTATGTTGCTCACTAAATATTAAATTTGTATGATTCATGTTTGTATATGAATTCAATCTTGTATGTTTTAAATGTTAAACATATTTTTTTTAATATATCTCTTGATATCTGAGTTGCCCAATAACTTAAATTTAATCTTGTATATTTTACATGTTAAGCATATTTTTTTTGTTAAATTAGATTTTTTGCAAGTTATGTTTTTTTTTATTGATTATGGAAAAAATAAAATTGACTATTGAATTTGTATGATTTGAGTTTATAGTAGTGCTTTTAATTTTATATCATTCTTCTCGGTTATTTATATTCTTAGTATATTTTCTTAAACTAAACGTTATTTAGTATTAGATTATTTAGTAAAGATTGTTGTTTTGTGTTGTTCACTAAATATTGAATTTGTATGATTCGTATTTGTATATGAATTTAATCTTGTATATTTTAAATGTTAAGCATATTTTCTTTAATATATTTCTTGATATCTAAGTTGCCCAATAACTTGAATTTAATCTCGTATATTTTACATGTTAATCAAATTTTCTTTGTTAAATTAGATTTTTTGCAAGTTATGCTTTTTTTTTTTGATTATGGAAAAAATAAATTTAACTATTGAATTTGTATGATTTGAGTTTATAACAGTGCTTTTAATTTTATATCATTCTTCTCGGTTATTTATATTCTTAGTATATTTTCTTAAATTAAACGTTATTTAGTATTAGATTATTTAGTAAAGATTGTTGTTTCGTGTTGTTCACTAAATATTGAATTTGTATGATTCGTGTCCATAGTATTGCTTATAATTTTGTATCGTTTCTCTGCTTGTAATTTTGTATCATTTTTTTTGGGTATTTAGATTTGGATTATTTAGTAAATATTATTTTTTTATGTTGCTCACTAAATATTAAATTTGTATGATTCATGTTTGTATATGAATTAATCTTGTATGTTTTAAATGTTAAACATATTTTGTTTAATATATCTCTTGATATCTGAGTTGCCCAATAACTTAAATTTAATCTTGTATATTTTACATGTTAAGCATATTTTGTTTGTTAAATTAGACTTTTTGCAAGTTATTTTTTTTAGTGATTATGGAAAAAAATAAAATTGACTATTCAATTTGTATGATTCGTGTTTGTAGTATTGCTTGAATGAAAGAGAGAGATACAGATGAATATTTTCGTGATATATACTATCTATATAATATTTATTACATAATTTTTCTTCAGAGAGAGATACAAAGGAATATTTTTGTAATATAGTATCTCTCTCTGTGATATATACTACCTATTTACAGAGAGATATAGTATTTGCTTGAATCAGACACTCTAATATTTTCATGAGATACAAAGAGAGATACAGGAAANATAATATTTATTACATAATTTTTCTTCAGAGAGAGATACAAAGGAATATTTTCGTAATATAGTATCCCTCTCTGTGATATATACTACCTATTTACAGAGAGATATAGTATTTGCTTGAATCAGACACTCTAATATTTTCATGAGATACAAAGAGAGATACAGGAAAAAATATTGTGAAAAATTGATACTTTTTGCGTGAATTGAGCATGAGAGAAATATACAGAGGAATGAGAGAGAGAAATTTGCTTGATTTAAGAAAAAGATTTGAGGGAATTAAATTTTGGAATAACAATTTTGGAAACTATAAATTTTGAACAGCAAAAATGTTTCAAAAGAGTTAATGTGGTACGTCGGATTAAAATGATCTGAGACGTCAATAGCTTGAGACAGTTTGAGATAATGCAGCCCGTTGGATGATGACTTTTTTAGTTACGAAACGATTTGGGTCGCCCTTTGTTTCCAANGAGAAAAATATTTGAGGGAATTAAATTTTGGAATAACAATTTTGGAAACTATAAATTTTGAACAGCAAAAACGTTTCAAAAGAGTTAATGTGGTATGTCGGATTAAAATGATCCGAGATGTCAATAGCTTGAGACAGTTTGAGATAATGCAGTCCGTTGGATGATGACTTTTTTAGTTACGAAACGATTTGGGTCGCCCTTTGTTTCCAAAAGTCAAAATTGTTCTACTTTATTATATAGATGGTGAGGTGGTTAGATAAGGCGGTGACGTGAGTGTATGGGAACTATTTCCTCGGGAAAGATAGTTACAAAAGGTAAGTACAATTAAGGTAGGATTAATCTTAATGAGTGCGTATCCCACTAATCTCTCTCCTATGTGCTCTTATCTTTCCCGGCTCCTTGGATCATGGACTGGGTCGAATTGATAAAGCGGACTTGAGCTGACTTGGGCTTACTTGATTCATTGGGCTTGACCCAATTAGATTTAGGCTCATCACCTACAACACTTTGTAGATATAATGGATGAATGTTGTATATTCTGCTTCAAGATTGGTTGGTGAAAGTTGGAGAAACTATGGGAAGGGATCCTATAGAGCCAAAATAACTAACCAAACTGGTGAGAATTACCAAGTTTTATCGAAAGTTCGAAACTCAGCTCAAGCTATTAGCTGGCCCACTTGGCTTGCCTCAGCTCAAGCTACAAGGCCATCAAGCGGTGCCCACCCTTCAGTCAAAATAAGAGAACTGCTCCCTTATGGGCACATAACCCTCATCAATTAATCTCGATATCTGATATGGGATTATGTATTGTGTCTACAACTCTAAATTGCTTGGTTGTTCCTATTTTTTTAATACCTTCCTATTAGGGCNATCATCAATTAATCTCGATATCTGATATGGGATTATGTATTGTGTCTACAACTCTAAATTGCTTGGTTGTTCATATTTTTTTAATACCTTCCTATTAGGGCATCTCCAACTCTGACTCAAATTTAGACTNCGGTGCCCACCCTTCAGTCAAAATAAGAGAACTGCTCCCTTATGGGCACATAACCCTCATCAATTAATCTCGATATCTGATATGGGATTATGTATTGTGTCTACAACTCTAAATTGCTTGGTTGTTCCTATTTTTTTAATACCTTCCTATTAGGGCATCTCCAACTCTGACTCAAATTTAGACTCAAATTTAAAATTGAGTAAAAAAGTCTAAAAAACTTGCTCCAATCCTTGACTTAAACTTATACCAAATCAAGGGAAACTCATTTTTTTTCTTAAATCAAGTGAGACTCAAATCTTTAGTGGTGAGATTTGACCATCTTTTAAAGATTCAATGGTCATCCTTACTCCCTTTTAAATTTGAGTTTGTCCATTGGAGTCCTCTATATCAAATAAAACTTTTAACTCAAATGTTAACTTAAATATAAGTACAAATTTGAGTCATGGTTGGAGATGCTCGTATACCTTTAAGCTACCTTTTTTTTATTTCTAATATACTTTTTTTTAGACACGTTGTTACTTTTATAATTTTATACCAAGTATTCAATACTTATTAGTGAATTTTTTTATACTCTATCAATGTATATCAATTATGTAAGCAAATTAATGAATTAGTGATATTTTTGCCTTTCTATTTCATTTAACTATTTTAATCTTTTATCGTATTTATTAATATCAATGTTAATAATTATTATTTTATTATTAATGATATGATTGATTTGACCGATTGATACGGTCGAATCAATTACCTATGGACTTGCTCGTGTTTGATTAATAGTTTACAAAGATAACTTTATTCTTTGCTAGTATAAAAAAGTAACACTTATACCCTTGGTTCATACGAAGATCAGAAGAGATCTCAAAAAATGTTAGAGGGATAATTTTGTAATATTGCGAAAAANCAAACAGATGTAACAGACATGACATCATGAAGCCACCAATTATAGAAAATTTTGATGCACATTGCTAGACGCTGAAGAGATAGACCACGAACATTAGTGCCCCGAAAAAGAGGGATTCAACAGTCATACACCATTGCCTACANAAATGTCAAATTGTTTTACACCTAAATCTTAAGAAATCTGAGAATGACACCTGTCAAGATGTAATTGACAGATTTTAGATGGAGAAGCTCCAAGTGCGATAAGGCGATTGTGAGTAATTATCTCCAGCCAAGAATCTCGGAATACAAACAGATGTAACAGACATGACATCATGAAGCCACCAATTATAGAAAATTTTGACGCACATTGCTAGAGGTTGAAGGGATAGACCACGAACATTAGTGCCCCGAAAAAGAGGGATTCAACAGTCATACACCATTGCCTATAAATACATAGGCACATGTAAAAGAAGAGAGATCTCTCGATTAACACACATACAAGCAACATAGTAGAGTCTTCCTCTCCATTATCTTAGTTTATAATATTTTATTTTCGCACCACTTTGTAATATCTTTTGTTATCACTGCTTTGGCTATTTTTCTGTTTCATTATTCCAAGGACAACTACTAATGCAATAGCTCCATTTAATTATTCATTTCAGTGTTTTAAAACTCGATCAGACCCAATGAGTTAATCGGTACAACTGTCGAATCGGTACTTAAGTTGAACTGATTTTAAAATTAGATTGTTCAAAAAAATGACCAACTAAAAAACCGTTCAAACCAAACCATTATAACAAAACCCGTTATAAAAAGAACAACTTTCACATATCCAGACTGGTCAACTTCTAACTTCATCTTATATTTATTACTACTTATTGTTTGTGCCTAAAGACACAGAGTAATANCACATATCCAGACTGGTCAACTTCTAACTTCATCTTATATTTATTACTACTTATTGTTTGTGCCTAAAGACACAGAGTAATAAAAAAATGGTAAACAATAAACATATTTGTATTCATATCTAAAATCAAATCACAAACATAGAGGAGAGATAAATGAAACAACTTCTAGTAACTGTTTACACTCAAACGAAGTAAAATCAGAGGGTGACACATGGAAGAGATTCAATAGTTATAAAAGAATTTGTGAGAATCCAAGATAGACAGAGTGGTTAAAAAAATAGGACTCTTAAAATCCCGAGAAACGAGGAAATGTGATATCATAAGTCGCCAGTTGGAGACAGTTTAACACATGTTCACAAATCTTGAGATAATACCATGATTATAGTAATGGCTGGAAAAGATAGGTCAATGATCAAGGTCATCTCTATAAATACCATAGGCTAAGCCACTGAGAAGAGATCCACAATAATGACTGTTCCATTNTTCACAAATCTTGAGATAATACCATGATTATAGTAATGGCTGGAAAAGATAGGTCAATGATCAAGGTCATCTCTATAAATACCATAGGCTAAGCCACTAAGAAGAGATCCACAATAATGACTGTTCCGCTTCTCAATATATGTAAGGATTGAATTTATGTACCCATGACAATTTATACTTACATATGTCTTAAGAATATAAACACAAATCAAATGAAAGGACATTGACATAATCCCATGGAATGAATGTTAAGAGACATCAAAGTAATACAATTGGCATATCTCATAGACATTAAAGTTTACACACTTATCCATACCACTAGAAATCAAACAGGGCTTTCTATGGTTGTAATGAAACCTTGGGTGAAGGTTTAAGAAATGAAGGAATTAAGGGTTCAAAAGAAGTTATTCCCTAGACGAATTCAATATTTAGCAATTGTATTGTTCTTTTAATACACCTAACACTCATATCATTCTTCTTCCTTCACAAGCCTTTGTCTTTCATATTTCACATTTTTTTCATGTTTTTCATATCATTCTTTTCGTTTCCTTTCATCATCTTCTTCCATTCGTTCATAATTGAACCCTTTACCATAGCTCCCAACACATCAAATAAACGCACATCTAGGGATAACCAAGATAAGATATATACTTATATGTTCGGCTTGGTTATTAATTAAGGTAAAGAAATGAAATCTCACCATGGCTCAATCACGGATATTAGAGATAATGAATTGAACGAATTGGCTTAAGGCTCAAATCAAATTCAAAGATGACTTAAGATCATATTTTAGAAAGCATGGAAAAGTGTGACTTCTCGTTGAGATATGGCCAACTAATCACTCCTATGCTCTTAACCATAACTAAAGTGATGAGATTATTGAAAAATAATAGATTAAGAATGATTTTTATATGAATAAATGTATTATAACCTTCCCAGAATGATAAACAAAATACTCATAGGATTTATACATGCATCTCTACTATGGATGTCAAGCCTTTCGAAACATAAATCTAATATCATAAATCTCAACAGAAATTGCATGCTCATTGTGAACAAAGTTTGCGTTCCTATACAAACATTGTTATGATATTCAAGCATAAACTACAGGTCTGTAGAATACAACATGCAACCAATTTGGGTATCATATAACATATCTAAATCTTACGGCNGTTGTAATGAAACCTTGGGTGAAGGTTTAAGAAATGAAGGAATTAAGGGTTCAAAAGAAGTTATTCCCTAGACGAATTCAATATTTAGCAATTGTATTGTTCTTTTAATACACCTAACACTCATATCATTCTTCTTCCTTCACAAGCCTTTGTCTTTCATATTTCACATTTTTTTCATGTTTTTCATATCATTCTTTTCGTTTCCTTTCATCATCTTCTTCCATTCGTTCATAATTGAACCCTTTACCATAGCTCCCAACACATCAAATAAACGCACATCTAGGGATAACCAAGATAAGATATATACTTATATGTTCGGCTTGGTTATTAATTAAGGTAAAGAAATGAAATCTCACCATGGCTCAATCACGGATATTAGAGATAATGAATTGAACGAATTGGCTTAAGGCTCAAATCAAATTCAAAGATGAATTAAGATCATATTTTAGAAAGCATGGAAAAGTGTGACTTCTCGTTGAGATATGGCCAACTAATCACTCCTATGCTCTTAACCATAACTAAAGTGATGAGATTATTGAAAAATAATAGATTAAGAATGATTTTTATATGAATAAATGTATTATAACCTTCCCAGAATGATAAACAAAATACTCATAGGATTTATACATGCATCTCTACTATGGATGTCAAGCCTTTCGAAACATAAATCTAATATCATAAATCTCAACAGAAATTGCATGCTCATTGTGAACAAAGTTTGCGTTCCTATACAAACATTGTTATGATATTCAAGCATAAACTACAGGTCTGTAGAATACAACATGCAACCAATTTGGGTATCATATAACATATCTAAATCTTACGGCTCTTAATAAAACAAGTATCATTCAAATAGACAATTTTTCCACTAAAAATGCAAAAAACAAATAATAAATAAAAAAATAGGAATAGGAGCAAAACCATGGTGTAACCCCTCCCCAACTTATCATCGGCATTTTCCTCAATGCAACAAAGATAATGCAATGAACAAAAATGAAAAGAGAAGGGAAAGAGAACACCTAAGTGAAGCTCCTAAACAAAACCAATTGCAAATTATCAAAAAACCAAATTAGTATAAAAGAAAATAACAAAACTAACTAAAAAAGAAGAAGTTATTGAATAGGATCAACTGAGTTCCAATTGCCCAATACCCGACTTCACTCGGGTTTTTTCTCCACTAAAGAATAATTTTTGTTTGGGTTTTATCTCTACACCACATAACTCCTGCAAATTGTTTGATAATTCAATACAGAATACAGCCTTAGAGTTGTTTTCCTCACATTCAAAATTAATTAAACACAATTGTAGAGGATCAAAGCACATAGAAGTTTCAGAATTCTCCTCCACACACTCATCCACCATGTATATCTCACAAAACTCTCCATCTCCCCCTCACCCGATTGCATTGCTACATGAAAAATACTAAGTTCAACAGTCATATTCCCAAATGAGCATTTCATCACACCACTCCTATAATTTATTAATGCATTTGATATTGCAAGGAGTAGGCATCCTAGGATTATGGAAATCTGTGCAACGGGGTTAGCAACTAGTGCAGTGTTCAGTATCATAAAGTCAAAGGGAAAGGAAAACCTATCTACTTGAACCAACACACCTTCAACTACCCCTCTTGGCACTTTCACACTTCCGTCCTCCAAGTGGAGAGTAATTGAAGTGAGTTTCAATTCTCTCAAGCCTAACTATTGGTAGATTGAAAAAGGCAATAGATTCACACGCACACCAAAGTTTAGAAAGTCCCCAATGGTAATAACAATGGTGGGACAGTCGGGCTCTTTATACTTGGGTAGAGTGTTGGTTCAGATAATAGTACTTTCCTGCTCCGCTGAGAATGCATTTTTCTGAACATGTAATTTCCTCTTGACGATGCACACATCTATTAAAAACTTTGCATATGATGGCACCTGTCAAATTGCATCAAGAAGAGGAATATTGATTTTTACCTATTTGAATAAATCAAGAATTACAACTTGGTTAGGTTGTTTTGCAAGCATTTTCAATTGGTAAGGGTAGGGAGCAGGAATGGGACACACAACGTCATCAGCCTCAACAACCTTAGGCAACTCAAGTGACTCACTATCCTTGGGATTGCCTTGAGTCTCTTTTTCTGTAGACTTAGAGACTCCAGGTAGGATAGTTTTGTCGACTTTCTAACCACTTCGAAGAGTGGTAATGGGCTTAAGTTATTCCTCATTAGACGTGCCATTAGAACTCTCCATCTCATGTTAATCCTTAGGATTCTCTTGGGGTTGTGCAGGGAATTTTTCCTTTTCCTTCTGCATCATTCCCATAGCATTGGTCAACTTGGTCATTTGAGACCTAACGTCATTCAAGGCTTGATTGGTTTGGTTGTCCATGGTGGTTTGGCTCTGAATAAACTGGTAGCGAACATCCTCGATGTTTCTCTTGTGAAGAGGCTGGTATGGAGGTACACTGGCTTGCCCTTGGGGAGCAAACTCTTGTGGTAGTGGGTACAAAGACTGGTTATTTGTAGCCTGAACAAGACCTGATACTGGTTAACTAGAAGAGACGTAAGACATAGAGGTGCATGGTTGAGCAGGGGTGTCATTTCTCCAACTAAAATTCGAGTGTGCACGCCAACACGAATTATAAGTATTAGAGTAAGGAGAATTTTGCTACCTTAGTTAGTTAANATGGTTGAGCAGGGGTGTCATTTCTCCAACTAAAATTCGAGTGTGCACGCCAACACAAATTATAAGTATTAGAGTAAGGAGAATTTTGCTACCTTAGTTAGTTAAAGGCATTCACCTACTCATGGAGGACCTTTTTACAAATTGGTAGGGTTGAGCAATCCTTTAAGGAATGCTCAACTGACTCACCTAACAAACAAGGCTTCTCTTGAGGCACATTTACCACCTCATTCACCTTCCTCACCTCTAAGTTCTCAACTTTTCTCAACAGACAAGCAATATTGGCAAACAATTCAACTTGCTCCCTCAAGACATATTTTCCACCTCCAACAGTTTGGGATGGAATAGATTGCTTTGATCAATCAGTGAGATCAAAAATATCCTAAGATTAGGCATTCTCTGCTAAACTATCAAAGTAATCTAATGCCTTCTCGGGCTCTTCGCTAAGAAACTCGTCATTACACATCATTTAAATGAATAGTTGGTGCGATTTTTTCAAATAATAAATTCACTAGCTACCATGGTTCAAATCCATGATGTGGCACAACATTGAAGCGATCTTTGAACCTTTCCTAGCAATCATAGAACTGTTCATTGGATTTTTCAAAAAAATTTTGTACTTTCTTTTTCAAAGTAATTGTTCTATGAACATAGTTCGAGGCTTGAGAGAGTTGAGCCAAATTTTTGCCTTGTATTTCAATGAGAACTAGAGCAACTTCATTCTCACTACTTCTACATGCATGTTTTAATCGAGGAATGTGTTAAATACTTCCTTAAACTCATTGCTATGAAGGTAAGGGTTTTCCCTTTTCACACCAAGGAATTGGGGAAACAGTTAGAGCATCCCAAGTTTTACAACAAAATTTTGTGCTTGCACCAGTAAAAGTATACATGAAGGTGCAAAAGAGTGAGTGGGTTAAAGATAATCTCTCATCGTCCTCACAAGAGAAGCCAGTGGGAGATTATTTCCAACTAGTTGGCCATATTCTGTGAATCCTCATTGTTTGTGTGTGTAGGTTCAAGTCTCACAAATCTATTATGTAATGTGTCTTTAGGCCACATACAAGAAAAAAAATAAATAATTAAAACTAAACAATGCACATAAACAAAAAAGAAACAATAAATTAAAAGTAAAATATAGTGAAGAACGCACCTGAGCACGTGATGTGAATCACAAGACTTACCTTGAAGATCTTTGAATCAACCTTGAATCAAAAAACATTTTCCCAACAAGGTGTGATTAACCCTAATTAGTANGATGTGAATCACAAGACTTACCTTGAAGATCTTTGAATCAACCTTGAATCAAAAAAAATTTTCCCAACAAGGTGTGATTAAACCTAATTAGTATATGAATTAGAANATGTGAATCACAAGACTTACCTTGAAGATCTTTGAATCAACCTTGAATCAAAAAACATTTTCCCAACAAGGTGTGATTAACCCTAATTAGTATAGTTAAATAAGTAATTTTGTAAGATAAACCAGTCAAAAAACTATAGATTAGTGTTTGTGCGTAAATTAGGGTTTTACGTGTGTATGTCTGAAATTTCAGGGTTTGATGCGAAATTACTAAAAAATAGAATGAATAATATGTCCAAGCTTAAAAGAGCAATGTACCAAAGTGTAAATCAACCAAAAGAAGCCAACAAAGCAAGGAGATAACCATCCAGCAAAGAACCACCGTCTGGACGGTGGTGGGGGCTGTCTAGACAGTGGCTTAAGGCAGCTGATTCATCTGACACCTCATGCTTCCTCCTTTTCTATATATAGGTCATGCATGGCCTTGTGCTTAAGTTGGCCGAGCAGAGTGGAGCTCCAAAAAGAAATCCAAAAGAGAGAAAAGAAGGAGAAAAAAAAAAGAAGAGAAAGTCATATACAATCCGGTCCGTCATACTCACTCCGAAATTCTGTATTTCTACATTTTTGTGTTATCTTTCTATTCGAATAGTTGAATTGCCGCCACCTTTTTGTCTTAACTGATAAGAAAGGTGGTATGGATTGACCTCCATTAGAGCACTGAGGATGTTTTACTATTGCATGGTACAAAACCTAAATGATCCTCATGAATGACTTGTCCTTTTAGGTTATTAGGGTTGTTTAACTACTATACATAACTATTAGATTAATGACCTAAGTGATCCTCATAAAAGGCTTGTCCTTCTGGATTACTAAGATCGTTTAACTGGTATACATTATAATATTGCCAGTTGAATATCTACAGTGTTCCATCGGTATGGCTTAACGTCCACCGGAGCACTAAGGATGCTTAACTAATACATATTATAATATGATCAATTGAGTAATTCAAGTATTCCTCATGAATGATTTGTCCTTCTGGTTTACTTGGATTAGTCAATTGGCACATATATAACCAGCTAGCCTAAGAAGTTGTTGTGTTATGATTTATTAATACCACCAGCTAACCTAAGAAGTTG
>CAUOFW020002813.1:54323-124122 GCA_963454935.2 Ilex paraguariensis
ATATATATATATATATATATATATAGTGTATTCAATTGACCCAAATACTTATTCTGTAGAACCAATGACTTTTGGTCTAATAGTATTTCTTACCTTGTGAAGGCTTTGCCTTCTTAAGATCAAGGGTTCAAGCCACCTTCCCCTCCCCCTCCCCCCCAAAAAAAATACTTATTCTTTAGAAAAACCCTAATATGAGTAAAAATCCCCAATTTACAAATAAGAGCACTTCATCCGGTCAAACCAGTAAACGACTGCTCACACATGACTGAATTGAAATTGAAAGCAATTAAAGAAAGCATCATTATAAATGAAAACAAGAAGACTTGAATTGAAATTGCAAGAATTAAAATTGTGATTGAAAGTAAATACCTTGTATTGAAATTACAATGAATGTTAACCATTTGCAGAAGAAAACCAAAAGTAAGTGTTTTACAAGAATGTAAAACTTAAATGTAAACAAAGTTTGTATAGTAAATTAATGGAGAAAGCTTAAAAGAAGAAGAAAAAATCTAAACTCTAGGAAAGAGAAAAGAGAAGAATGGTGAATTGACTAATGTAATGTAGCTCTCTCTCTCTCTCTCTCTCTCTTGCTAGACTTGGTGCCTCCCTAAGATCACCTAGGGGTTTAAAGGCTTTTTGAATATGCTAAATGCAATAATGGAATTAGTATAGGTTTATTTTTGTTTGCTTCATTTTTACATTTAGTTTGCTAAGGACTACCAAAACTTAAGTTGGGGGGTGTGATGAGCGCATAATATTTCATATTTAACAGCCTCATTACATGCATTTTAATTCAACTTTGCTTTTAATAACTTAGAGTTACTCAATTTTATGAATAATGTTGAAATTTTAATGTTGCAGGTAATCATAGGATAAATGATGGCTTTCGGAACCTTGCAACTATGTATGGATGAATGGTGAAGAGATGGACACATTACATGAGGATTAAGAGGCTTTAAAGTGAAAGAAATTAAGGAGGTAGTGGTACTTGGTATCATTGGTATTGGTATCTAAGCCTAATGGAATTTTGGTACTGGCACCCACCCTATTTGGTAGCAGTACCTCGATTTTCCCCATTTTTGACAATGATCCACTTCAAATCTGAAAAATTTCAAAACCTGAAAGTTGTAAATCTGGATGGTTGGATTAGAAGTTATGCTAAATTTACGAAAGCTGGTCCTGAGCTAGCATATCCCTTACGACCTACCGGTAGAAGGAAACCAAAACCTACCGATAGGTTTTGCCTACTGGACAAAAACCTACTGGTAGGTTTTGTCGGTGACCTACCGATATGTTTTACCCATAAATGCCAGAAAGCTGCAATCACTTCTCCAACTGATCTGTGGGCCCACCTCAGTTTCTCCCACACGTACCTTGACATACTCTACATACAAGCATGCCTCCCTACACCTAGAATCTGAATTTGGAAGAACGAGCAAGGAAGAGGAAGAGAGAGAAAGAGGGAGGCATGGTGGGTTGCAAGCATGGCCTATCCTTGTTTGTGTAAGTGTCCAACCCTTTCCCCATGCTTGGATGTTAGCTCTCACAGTACATGGAGCGGGTATGGACGAATTTTGACCAAGTCTTACACTATAATTCAGATTTTATAAAGTTTTGAAAGGGGAGGCTACCTATGCTTAGGTGTAGTATAGAGAGAGAAGCTCAAGGAAGAAAATAAAGTTAGAGAGAGAAAGCTAAGTTTTCATAATTCTTTTCCATTTTTAGTATTGTAAGCTTTAAACTACTTGTAATCTTTGTCCATTTCACTTTAAACTCTTTTATTCAAGTTTTATGCATGCTTAGCTCAGTAATTCTAGCATTTCAAGTTCTACATTTGGGTATTTGCTTTCAATGTTTGTATTTTGGNAGAGAGAGAAAGCTAAGTTTTCATAATTCTTTTCCATTTTTAGTATTGTAAGCTTTAAACTACTTGTAACCTTTGTCCATTTCACTTTAAACTCTTTTATTCAAGTTTTATGCATGCTTAGCTCAGTAATTCTAGCATTTCAAGTTCTACATTTGGGTATTTGCTTTCAATATTTTTATTTTGGTAATGAATTATATTTCACTTGTAGTTTAACTCTTTTCTTTCATTAATACAAGTTCCATGCTCCATTTCTCTATTATGTTTCTTTAATTTGTGTTGGGCTTTCCTCTTGGCTATGCTAAATCAAATCTCCTCCATTCTTCCTCATTGAATAAAGTGCTTGNGTTTGTATTTTGGTCATGAATTATATTTCACTTGTAGTTTAACTCTTTTCTTTCATTAATACAAGTTCCATGCTCCATTTCTCTATTATGTTTCTTTAATTTGTGTTGGGCTTTCCTCTTGGGTATGCTAAATCAAATCTCCTCCATTCTTCCTCATTGAATAAAGTGCTTGGTTTGATTTGGTTGAGTGTGGACGTGGTTGTGAGCTTTTGATACACCTTAGACTTGTCACGGGGTATGCTTGAGCCTAAACTTCCACATCTGTCCCTCACTTCCTACGAATCAATCAAGCACCAAGGCACCATTGGTAGAATATTTTNGGGTATTTGCTTTCAATGTTTGTATTTTGGTCATGAATTATATTTCACTTGTAGTTTAACTCTTTTCTTTCATTAATACAAGTTCCATGCTCCATTTCTCTATTATGTTTCTTTACTTTGTGTTGGGCTTTCCTCTTGGCTATGCTAAATCAAATCTCCTCCATTCTTCCTCATTGAATAAAGTGCTTGGTTTGATTTGGTTGAGTGTGGACGTGGTTGTGACTTGTCACGGGGTATGCTTGAGCCTAAACTTCCACATCTGTCCCTCACTTCCTACGAATCAATCAAGCACCAAGGCACCATTGGTAGAATATTTTGAGTTGATTTAGCATTCCCATTGGAATGACCTCTTCAGATTAGCTAACCTTGTTTTTATTGCACTTTTATCAAAAACTCCACTCACCAAAGCACAAAACTACAAGATTTTACACTTTTCATTTAATTACAAGATCACCTTCACCACAATTTACCTTCCTTCATTGAGTAGACGACCTTGGAATACCCATTCCAAGTAAAACACGACACTTACAAACACACACAATTTCATTTGCACACACATTTTTCCTATTTCTAGCATTGAACCCGAGGGAGAATGATACTCGCCTACACACAGAAGCCATATACATACAACCGGGTGCATGTTCAGAAATTAGGATGAATAAAATCAAGCATGATGGAGAAACATCTCCCCCGTGTCCCTTCTTAAAGGCCTTGTACCTGACCTTGGCCCACACATAGGCCCATCTGGCCAGATTGTAGAGTTGTCGCAGGTGAAATAGTTGGGGCTTGTGCAATACCCAGGAAATAGAGAGGAATCTAGTAAGTCTACTATGGAGGTCTTATTGATGACTGGGACTGAGGTGTCCCAAAACTTTTTGAATCTTGCCTCAATGGACAATCCTTCTTCAGGTGGCTTGGTTGTCGACATATGAAACAAGTCTTTTGGGTCACCTGATAAGGAGTCATGAAATTTTTCCCAACTTGGGGGGATTGACCTTCGCCTTGTCCTTGATAGCATCATCCCTGCCCTTGGGTTCCCTATGGGGTGGATGTCCTCTACTTGTTCCCTGAACTACCAATGAAGGACTGACCCTCTGTCTTCTTGTCCTTGGCTCTAGTCTCGCAGATACTTTTGGCATTATCAACTTTTCTCTCGATGGCCATGGCTATTCAACCATCTCATCAAGGTCATGTAACTTACGGACACTGATCTTTCCCCAAATGGAAAGCTTCAAGCCATCCTCGAACCGTTATACATTGGTCAAATATATGGTCACTTAATCATCGATAAAATGTGCCAATTGCGTGAACTTGGCCATGTATTTCAAGACCGTCATCATGCCATATTTTAGATCAAAAAACTCTCGATCCTTTACTAGCCGAAGCGCCGATGGAAACTAAGTGCCCGTGAAGAGTTCACAGAACTTTTCCCAAGCCATCGCCTTAATATCCCTTGAGGTTCTTGTCCAAGTCCACCATAGATGAGCCTCTCCCTCTTGGTGCAACATTGCCAACCTTATCTTAGTGGCATCAGATAGGATCTGCATAGCTTCCAAGATCTTATCCACTTGCTAGAACAAATAGTCGGCTACCATCGAATTCGCTCCTCCCACAAAAGTTGGTGGCTTGTGTGCTTTAAACTTTTGGTGGCCATAGTACCCATCACCGCAATATAGGCCTCTGGATTGTAGATTGGCGGTGGTGGTGGTGGTTGGCTGTTTTGATTCCCCCTTGACCATTTCATCATGGTCATCCCCGTCCTTTAGTGGCCATCTGAAACACACAAGACAATTCTAGACCTAACTTAATGTATTGAACCATTAACAACTTCGAAGCATTATAGAAAATGTCACAACAGTGCCATGATGTCGTGAAAAAAATATACAAGTTGGTTTCAAGTTAATATCATGATACACCCTTAATTTTTTGTCATGATTCTTAGGATACTAAGAATTTGTAGTTGAAATCTGTTTCATTTAGTGCCCAATATGTGACAAGTATCATGTTACCACTTTGCCGCATATGCATTCTCAGTTGCCCATGTTACTTAAAAATGATTTGTGTGTTATTGGTTTGACCCCCAATATGTGGAATGCACCATATTTCTACTTTTATAGAGGGCATGTTACTATTTTCTCCCATGTGAAATTTTTGAGAAATTACTACTTTCTTTGCATATGCATCTTCACCATGTTTCAAGTTACTACTTTCTTTGCCTCGTAAACCAAACCTAATGCCTTAAAAAGTTCATGCCTAGCATATTTTACTAACAAAAATAAAGCAATATCTATTTTCTAAAATAATCCATAACCTAACTATACATCAACTCACACTTATCTCATAAACGTAAAGTTCTAGGATGATTAAAGCATGCATATATTCATAAACATAGCACATAACAAAGAATATGCAATGC
Organism: Ilex paraguariensis; assembly: GCA_963454935.2. Lineage (NCBI taxonomy): Eukaryota > Viridiplantae > Streptophyta > Magnoliopsida > Aquifoliales > Aquifoliaceae > Ilex > Ilex paraguariensis. Next base: position 59,271 of record CAUOFW020002813.1, read on the forward strand.
ACATGAATGCAATGTTGTAACCCAAATATTCCTATAATGGAAAATGATGGACTCATTTCTTATGAGACCCATGTAAGTTTTAAAATTGAATCTCTAATACCAAGCTATTACACCCTGATTCTCGGGTGTGTCATTACTCAACCCTTTGATCATCCATCAACTTACAGAATAACTTGTGATACTGCATAATTCGATAACACGTTGAGATGTCCCATTCATCGGGGTCCTTAACTTAACAAAAATTCGAGCAAAGTCTCTCTTGTACAGGGAGCTCTACCTAACACACACATCTGTGCATTATATAACCATATGACCACTCCGAGTCCAACATCGATATCCAGTGAATATATTACTGAATACTAACCACCATGACATACATTCATCCACAAAAGAATAATATCCATAAGAGTCCCACTACACGCCTTTAATAAATACAAGTTTTGTACTTAAAAATATATCAGGCCAAAATGTACTTGTATACAATGGACTACAAAAATCCATATCAAGAGCCACAACCCAGTTCTATCCTCAAAGCATGCCTAAGTTAGGGTCGTCAACAAACGTGTCCAACACATGTAATATATCCTCATAAAGGGTGAGCCATACTCAATAGAATATCTCTTATAGAGATTACATTCCAATCCATATGCATATGAAATGTCATATGCAAAAATCATGTCAAACATCCATTCAAATATATATTTCATAAATGAATGCTACAATTCTATGGTAAGCTATAAGATGAGTACTCACACATGTAATCCAACATCGAGCCCCACCAGCTTCTATAACACATGCAATGCCATGCATATGAATCCGAGAATGCCAAGCCCACTCCAAGGATATTAAATACCCAAGTACTATTTTATAAACATCTGTCTTTTTGGGGTATGTACTTTCTAGACTTACACCAACGATTACCCAATCGACACAGAATTTTGGGACTTTTACCTACGGTNTAGACTTACACCAACGATTACCCAATCGACACAGAATTTTGGGACTTTTACCTACGGTTCCACGTGCACCGACACACTTTATGGACTCAATAGTAATGGAACATGCATATCCCAAATTTCCAGTTCTTGGAACAAAAGGAGAATTTAGCCTTTCTTGCTAACCATGACACATTTTTCAATGCACACTGGTGTGAATCAGCCAGACCTAGGTCCAACTTTTTCGAGCCCATGTATCAACCCTCCAAGGATGGAGTTTGATTAAAAACATTCACACACACTCATACTCATGTTGAATGTCAACGAATGCGATACTATCTGTGCTTGTGCAAATGCAATTCATATCATCATGCTCATCAAATCATAAAACATATAATAAACATGTCCATTTCCTTAAACATTCTCAAGCATATCATATATGGTTAAAATCCAAATAATATATTTACATTTACCTATGCATATTTCAAGACACAATGTCAATTATAGCTTTAAAGCATATAAAAACATTCTAACATATCACCCACCACATGTTAAATACATAGATTAACTAAATTAACATACTTGATTCATTTAGGCATTTTATCGAACACCTAGCGTGCATAAAATGTAACCACATGGCACCCCCAAATAATCCATCTCATCCAACCAAACATCTTCCTAACCATTTCATATAGCAACCCTAGGTTAAAAATAAAACTATATAGGAGTGAACCCTATCTCTTATAGTTTGCACATGAGGTGGATCAACTCCTCACGATGCTAAACGATACTTCGTTCAACCTCTACACAAAACTCCAACTTATGCAATGTGTTAAAAATGGACTTGGTTGGTATTGGCGCGTAGTCCTCGTCATTGTGAGTAACTTTAATTATTGCCCCAACTTGATCCGTCGGACGGATCGATGTTGATCGAAGGAAGAAAATGGAAGAAGAAGATGGAGAAGGATCTCTAATCGCAACGTAACACTAAAAAATTTGACTATTTGATAATTTGATGAAAATTNCGGAGAAGAATCTCTAATCGCAACGTAACACTAAAAAATTTGACTGTTTGATAATTTGATGAAAATTGACTAGCTAGCCCAATTTTGCGAGACGAATCCAATGGTGTGATCTGTTTCTTCATTTGAGTCTTATAAAAACTGTGACGCTCCAAAATTCGGGGGTCCATTGATTACCCATCAACCCGCAGAATACCCATGGATACTGAGTAACTTGATATTGCCCTGTTCTGCACCATTTACCAGGGTTCATAATTTTAACGAAATTCGGGCAGAGTCTCCCTTGTACTTGGGAGCTCTACCCAAAATCCAACCTGTGCAATATACATTCACATGACCTATCTGAGCTCCAATATAAAACAATGACCGCACCAGGTCTATTTATGAATAAACATTGATCACACCGAGTCCATTTATCCATACTCATATAGATAAATGCAAGGTTATATTAAAAATAGTCCATATAAGTTTGATTACAATTCTTTAACATACATTACATGCCCAAAACTAACTGTGCGAAAGTTAGTACAAAAAAAGGACTAAAAGCCACAAGTCGGCCTCTCTTCACCCTTGAGGCTCTAAATGAGAGCCGTCCACCGGTGTATATCCTACACCTGAAATATTTTCTCTTATAGGGTGAGCTACGCTCAATAGAGTATCTCCTACACAAGATACTCCCCGACCTAGATGCATATGAAATGTAAACATGCAACATCAACAACCATTATCTATTCCAAACAAGAACATGTAATTCAAGATTGAAATTCTACCATGTCATGTCATGATATGAGATGATACTCACTCATGCAACTTCAACCCGAGTCCTCATCAACTCCCACAACACAATGCAATGCACATGTGTAATGAGTCCGTCAATTCATGAAAAATACATCCAATGATTGTTTGAAATAAAAGCAATATATTTATAAAACCAAATCATTGTGGATGTTACCCATTGAATGAGTATTTTTATAAAACAAAATCTTGTGTCTTTGTTAGGCAACGGATTTTGGTATCCCAACCGCCGATTTTCATACACCATCACACTTTTTTGGAATTTCACCTCAGGGGAGTGTGAACCAAGTGGCCGACTTTTGCACCTAAAGGAGAATCTAGCCCTTCTTGCTATACCCGACACAAGTTTTCCATGCATGTAACCGCGCGACTCAGTCAGATCTTCAATCCAACTTTCCTGAGCCCACCCATCAAGCACCAAGTATGGTGTTTGATTAAACCATGCACCTACACACCCACACTCACGCATAAAGCCCATGAATGTGATGCCATTATCATGCCCAGGATGCAATGAATGTCAGTTGAGTAATTTAACCGTATATCAATATACCAAGGCCAATTATATCATGTGTGTGCATATAATTACCTTTATTCAACACAAGGACAATATATCAACGAACATATATCCACATTTAATACTTAACCACCAAACATAAGCATGTTATTACATAATCTATGTCAATATAACACACTTTATTTCGCATAGGTATTTTATCAAACACCTTCAAGGCACCAAATCATGTAATCGCATAACATGCCCAAATTTATCACCTAACTCAAAAAAAATCAGATTCAATGATTTGAACATACTCAATTATCAAAACTTCCAAGAAATCACAAACTAGTAATTTGTAACTACCAATTCACACTAGAATTGAGCCTACTCATTTCCATTAAACCAACTATAATAGAAAAGTGTTAAAAACACTCAAAACAGCCCACCCATTTCCTATGGACACCATAGAATGAAAATAAACCAAAGTAGGAGGGAACCCTACCTCTTGAAGCGTAAAACACCCGTAGGAAGCTTCAAGAACACGATTCAAGCCCAAAACTTTGATTTCTCCAAAATTTGGTCTTTGCATCTTTGGTGAAATCAACTTTTTTGGTACGTAGGCGTAGCCCTCGTCGAGGAGATCAACTTTAACTCTTGGTCCGAAGGATTCTAACCAATGGAACTCTGTGAATCGAAGGGAGAAACTTTAAAACCTCACTTTTTTTTTTCTCTCCAACGTTCAGACCAGCAAACCCACTGGTTTCAGCAGAAATATCTCTCCAAAAGAATCAGATTAGTTGATATTTATAGTCTCAAATGTGCGGTCCACGTTGCACCGCATATTTCTTACTTCCGGGTCTGTTTTTCGTCTCGAAATGATTCATTCTATCCCGGATTAAGTTTAAATTAATTTTATTTAAACTTTTATTCAATTATAAGAAAATATTATAAATTTTATTTTTGGGGACCTTTGAAAGGTCATTCGTCACCCAATTATCTTGTAAAACGTATAAAATTTGACTATCTCAGAATTTGACAAAAATTGACATGGCAGCTCTATTTCGCGATACAAATCCAATAGTGAAGTCTGTTGCGTCATCCGAGCTCTAGAAAAATATGAATTTTAAATCCGTATTATAGTGGCAATTTACTATTTTGCCCTTTTTTCGAAAANATTGAAGCATAAAACACCCGTAAGAAGCTTCAAGAACACGATTCAAGCCCAAAGCTTTGATTTCTCCAAAATTTGGTCTTTGCATCTTTGGTGAAATCAACTTTTTTGGTACGTAGGCGTAGCCCTCGTCGAGGAGATCAACTTTAACTCTTGGTCCGAAGGATTCTAACCAATGGAACTCTGTGAATCGAAGGGAGAAACTTTAAAACCTCACTTTTTTTTTTCTCTCCAACGTTCAGACCAGCAAACCCACTGGTTTCAGCAGAAATATCTCTCCAAAAGAATCAGATTAGTTGATATTTATAGTCTCAAATGTGCGGTCCACGTTGCACCGCATATTTCTTACTTCCGGGTCTGTTTTTCGTCTCGAAATGATTCATTCTATCCCGGATTAAGTTTAAATTAATTTTATTTAAACTTTTATTCAATTATAAGAAAATATTATAAATTTTATTTTTGGGGACCTTTGAAAGGTCATTCGTCACCCAATTATCTTGTAAAACGTATAAAATTTGACTATCTCAGAATTTGACAAAAATTGACATGGCAGCTCTATTTCGCGATACAAATCCAATAGTGAAGTCTGTTGCGTCATCCGAGCTCTAGAAAAATATGAATTTTAAATCCGTATTATAGTGGCAATTTACTATTTTGCCCTTTTTTCGAAAAAATTTAAATTTTTTCCGTGTTTTACATTCTTCCCCTCTTAAAAAGAATTTCATCCTCAAAATTTGAACACACATGCACATTAAACCACATGCATATGCGACAAGTATGTTATACTTATAATTATAAAAATGTACCTCCATCCTCGAATAAGAAAGGATAATTGGTATGGATAGTGTCCTTATGCTCCCATGTCGCCTCCTCCACTCCCCGGTGCTGCCACAACACCTTCACTAGTCTGACGGTCTTGCTTGACAAAACTTGATCCTGGCTATCCATGATGCGCATCGGTCCCTCTTCGAAGGTCCCATCAGCATCAACAGTAAACTCACCCCAATACACCACATGTGTCGGATCTGGGGTGTATGTCCGAAGCATGGAGACATGGAATACCGAGTGAACACCCGATAAATTTGGCGGTAATTCCGACCGTTAAGCCACTGTACCAACCCTCTTGAGTACCTCAAAGGGCCTGATATACCTTGGCGACAGCTTTCCCCGCTTGCCGAATCTGACCACTCCTCTTTTTGGCATCACCTTCAAGAAGACATGATCTCCCACCTCAAACTCTAGAGGTCGCCACTATTTGTTGGCGTAGCTCTTCTGCCAGTTTTGAGCCATGAGAAGACACTTTCGTATCAAGTCCACCTTCCCCGAGGTGTCTCTAACCAAGTCTGGACCCGTAGAGGGTCTCTTTCCCACCTCTGTCCAACAAACCAAAGATTGATTCGACCTCCCATATAATACCTCATAGGGCGTCATCTGTATGCTCGCCTGATAACTGTTGTTGTAGGCAAACTCCACTAAGGGTAAGTGATCTTCCCAGCTACCCTTGAGATCTAGGACGCATGCCCGTAGGATGTCCTTTAACGTCTAAATAGTCCTCTCAAACTGACCGTCTATCTGGGGATGAAAAGTAGTACTCATCATCAACTGTGTCCCCATAGCTCGCTGAAAACTCTCCCAAAAATGAGCNATATAATTGGTATGGATAGTGTCCTTATGCTCCCATGTCGCCTCCTCCACTCCCCGGTGCTTCCACAACACCTTCACTAGTCTGACGGTCTTGCTTGACAAAACTTGATCCCGGCTATCCATGATGCGCATCGGTCCCTCTTCGAAGGTCCCATCAGCATCAACAGTCAACTCACCCCAATACACCACATGTGTCGGATCTGGGGTGTATGTCCGAAGCATGGAGACATGGAATACCGAGTGAACACCCGATAAATTTGGCGGTAATTCCGACCCTTAAGCCACTGTACCAACCCTCTTGAGTACCTCAAAGGGCCTGATATACCTCGACGACAGCTTTCCCCGCTTGTCGAATCTGACCACTCCTCTTTTTGGCATCACCTTCAAGAAGACATGATCTCCCACCTCAAACTCTAGAGGTCGCCGCTATTTGTTGGCGTAGCTCTTCTGCCAGTTTTGAGCCATGAGAAGACACTTTCGTATCAAGTCCACCTTCCCCGAGGTGTCTCTAACCAAGTCTGGACCCGTAGAGGGTCTCTTTCCCACCTCTGTCCAACAAACCAAAGATTGATTCGACCTCCCATATAATACCTCATAGGGCGTCATCTGTATGCTCGCCTGATAACTGTTGTTGTAGGCAAACTCCACTAAGGGTAAGTGATCTTCCCAGCTACCCTTGAGATCTAGGACGCATGCCCGTAGGATGTCCTTTAACGTCTAAATAGTCCTCTCAAACTGACCGTCTATCTGGGGATGAAAAGTAGTACTCATCATCAACTGTGTCCCCATAGCTCGCTGAAAACTCTCCCAAAAATGAGCCGTAAACCTGGGATCCCGATCCGATACTATAGATACGAGCACTCCATGCAACTGGACAATCTCCCATATATACAACCTGTAAAATTTCTCTAGTGTGAAGTTCATCTGCACAACCAAAAAATGTGCCGACTTTGTAAGCCGGTCCGCTATCACCCACACCGCGTCATGTTTTCGCGATGTCCAAGACAAGTGAGTCACAAAATCCATCGTGATATACTCCCACTTCCACTCAGCTACCTCCAAAGGCTGGAGTAATCCCGCTGGTCTATAGTGCTCAGCCTTAACCTGTTGACATGTGAGACATCGTCTGATGAAGTCTCCAACGTCTCCCTTCATCCCACTCCAACAATACTGGCGACGAAGATCATGGTACATCTTTGTGCCACCTGGATGTACAGTAAATCGAGAACAATGAAACTCCCTAAGAATCTCTTCTTTGAGCTCCATAGATTGGGGAACCAGAAGCCTTCCCCTAAACCGAAGACTACCATCCGAATGAATGGTCCAGCCATCGTCACCCGTACTTACTTGTACCTGGTCTCTGATGGATGATAACTCTGTATCTTGACTCTAGGACTCAATCACCCTGCTCAGTAGGGAAGGTGTAGCCACCAAACCCCCTAAAGTACCCTGAGCCTGCCCCATGTAACGTAGACCAAATTGTCCCACAATCTCGAGCATCTATCACTCCCGGGAAGCCACACTAGCCAAGACTCCCCTTGACTTCCTACTGAGTGCATCAGTCACCACATTTGCCTTACCAGGATGGTAATGCAAAGTGAAGTCGTAGTCCTCTAGAAATTGCATCCACCTGTGTTGCCACATGTNACCAAATTGTCCCACAATCTCGAGCATCTACCACTCCCGGGAAGCCACACTAGCCAAGACTCCCCTTGACTTCCTGTTGAGTGCATCAGTCACCACATTTGCCTTACCAGGATGGTAATGCAAAGTGAAGTCGTAGTCCTCTAGAAATTGCATCCATCTGTGTTGCCACATGTTAAGGTCCCGCTATGTAAAGATGTACTTCAAACTCTTGTGGTCCAAAAAATGNGTAATGCAAAGTGAAGTCGTAGTCCTCTAGAAATTGCATCCACCTGTGTTGCCACATGTTAAGGTCCCGCTATGTAAAGATGTACTTCAAACTCTTGTGGTCCAAAAAATGCCTCAAATTGCTCACCATATAGAGAGTGGCACCAAGCCCACAAGGCAAAGATAATGGCCGCCAACTCCATGTCATGTGTGGGGTAATTCTACTCATGGTTCTTTAATTACTGAGAACCATAAGCCACCACCCTCCCGGACTGCATTAGAACACAACCCAGCCCGTCTTTGGAGGCATCATTGTATATCGTGTACCTCTATCCTCTCTCCGAAACAATCAAAATAGGGGCTGAAGTAAGCCTCCTCTTTAACTCCTGGAATACCTTCTCACACGAATCATTCCACTCAAACTTGACCTCCTTCCGGGTCAATCTCATCATGGGTGCAGCTAATTGGGAGAAGTCCTCAATAAACCTCTTGTAGTACCCTGCCAATCCCAAGAAACTGTGTATCTTGAAGACTGACTTCGGTCTCTCCCAACTCATGATTGCCTCCACCTTCTCCGGGTTTACAGATACACCAGAAACTGACACCACATGTCCCAAAAATTTCACCTTAGTAAGCCAAAATTCACATTTGTCAAACTTGGCGTACAACTGATGGTCCCTCAAGTTCGGAAGAACAATCCTCAAGTGACCCTTATGTTCTTCCTCAGACTTGGAGTAGATCAAGATATCGTTAACAAAGACTACGACAAACTGATCTAAATAGGGTTGGAACACCCTATGCATGAGATCTATGAATGCCGCTAGAGCATTAGTCAATCCAAATGGCATCAAAGTGAACTCGAAATGTCCAAACCACGTTCTAAACATCCTCTTAGGGATATCTTCGCCCCTAACCCTCAACTGATGGTAACCGGTATGGAGATCTATTTTGGAATAGACCCGTGCCCCTCTCAGTTGATCAAACAAGTCATCAATTCTCGACAAAGGATACCCATTCTTGATTGTGACCCGGTTGAACTGCTGATAGTCGATACACAACCGAAGAGTCTTATCTTTCTTCTTGGAAAATAATACCGGAGCGCCCCAAGGTGAAGTGCTCGGTCTTATAAACCCCATGTCCAACAATTCTTGCAATTGGACCTTAAGTTCTTGTAACTCAGCTGACGCCATCTTATGTGGAGTCATAGAAATGGGCGACGTACCAGGATGCAACTCAATGGTGAAGTCTACATCCCTATGTGGAGGTAATTCCGGTAGTTCATCCAGAAAAACGTCCTCATATTCGCACACGACCAGAGGTAGACCTAGCTCCTGTCTTGTCTCATCCTCCAGGGTAAGGCTTGCTAGCCAACCCATCAACTGCTTGTGCCAACGGGAATCATACACGACCTGAGGTAAAGCATCATCTTTTTCCCCCTAAAACTTGAAACAAATCCCCTCTGGGGTGTAAGCAGTGACCCTTTTTCGATCACAATCAATGATAACTCGGTGTGTCGCCAACCAATCCATCCCGAGGATAACATCAAATTCTGACATGTCCATAACCCTAAGGTCTATGGTGAGTAGAATCCCTGAGATCTCTAACTCGCAACCTCGACATATCTGATCAATTCTCACCCTACCTCCTAGGGAAGAACTTACATACAATGGCTCTTCCAAGGTTTCAACCTCTAAGCCCAAGTCTTTCACATAAGATGCAGCCATAAATGAATGCGGTGCACCAGAATCAAATAATACTCTAGCTCATAAACGAGAGAGTAGAAATATACCATGTATCACTGACTGATCTGTCAGCTCAGTCTGAGGTATCATGGCATAGACATGCCCCTAGGTCCCTGAAGTATTAGCTTATAAGCCCTGGCTTTGACCTCGACCCATGCCTTAGCCCATCTGGCCTGATTGCGAGTTCCCACACAAGAAGTAGTAGGGCCTTGTGCAGCGCCTTGGAACTGATACTGGCTCCCCTAGCCTATGGTCGGGTAGTGAGGAGTATAATGTGTCTGTGGCTGCCCCACCGAAGTCTGGGACTGATATGACCCATAACTTTGGGATCCTTGCCTCTGAGGATAATCCCGCTTCATGTGACCCAATTGGTGGCAATAATAGCAAATCCTCTAGCCTGCCTCGAAGGAAGGCCTCTGATTCCTCCCACCTTGGGAGGATTGACCTTGGCCTTGATAGCTGCGGCCATGTCCTTGAAACCCTTATGGAGTAGAAGTCCTCTACTTATTCCCTGAGCTAGAAGAAGAGGATTGGGCCTCCATCTTCTTGTCTTTTGCACCAGACTCTTGGATGCTTTTTGCATCATCCACCTCTCTCTCAATGGCCATAGTAGTCGCGACCATCGAGTCTAAGTCTTGCAGAAGAAGACCCACAATTTTACCCCGGATTGACAACTTAAGACTATCCTCAAACTTCCTCACTTTGGCCATATTTGTGGCCATGTAGTCGTCGGGGGTTTGTTGATTACCCATCAACCTGCAAAATACCCGTGGATACTGAGTAACTCGATATCACGCTGTTATGCCCCATTTACCAGGGTCCATAATTTTAATGAAATTTGGATAGAGTCTCCTTTGTACGGGGAGCTCTATCCAAAATCCAACCTGTGCAATATACATTCACATGACCTATCTGAGCTCCAATATAAAACAATGACCACACCAGGTCCATTTATGAGTAAACATTGACCACATCGGGTCCATTTATCCATACTTATATAGATACATGCAAGGTTATATTAAAAATAGTCCATATAAGTTAGATTATAATTCTTTTACATACATTACATGCCCAAAACTAACTGTGCAAAAGTTAGTACAAAAAAAGGACTAAAAGCTACAAGGCGGCCTCTCTTCACCCTTAACGCTCCAAATGAGAGCCGTCCACCGATGTATATTCTACAATTGAAATGTTTTCTCTTATAGGATAAGCTACGCTTAATAGAGTATCTCCTACAGAGGTTACTTCCCAACCTAGATGCATATGAAATGCGAACATGCAACAATCAACAACCATTATTCATTCCAAACAAGAACATGTAATTCAAGATTGAAATTCTACCATGTCATGTCATGATATGAGATGATACTCACTCATGCAACTTCAACCCGAGTCCTCATCAACTCCCACAACACAATGCAATGCACATGTGTAATTAATCCATCAATTGACAAAAAATACATCTAATGATTGTTTGAAATAAAAGTGATGTATTTATAAAACTAAATCATTGTGGATGTTACCCATTGAATGGTTATTTTTATAAAACAAAATCTTGTGTCATTGTTGGGCAACGGATTTTGGTATCACAACCACCGGTTTTGTACACTATCACACTTTTTTGGAATTTCACCTTAGGGGAGTGTGTGAACCAAGAAGCCGGGTTTTGCACCCGAGGGAGAATCTAGCCCTTTTTGCTATATCCGACACAAGTTTTCCATGCATGTAACCGAACAATTCAGTCAAATCTTCAATCCAACTTTCCCAAGCCCACCCATCCAGCACCAAGTACGGTGTTTGATTAAACCATGCACCCACACTCATGCATAAAGTCCATGAATAGGATGCCATTATCATGCCCAAGATGCAATGAATGTCAAATGAGCAATTTAACCGTATATCAATATACCAAGGCCAATTATATCATGTGCATATAATTACCTTTATCCAACACAATGACAATATATCAATGAACATATATCAATATACTTAAAACCAAACATAAGCATGTTATTACGTAATCTATGTCAATATAACACGTTTTATTTCACATAGACATTTTATCAAACACCTTCAAGGCACCAAATCATGTAATCACATAAAATGCCCAAATTTATCATCTAACTCAAAAAAAAATCAGATTCAATGATTTTCACATACTCAATTATCAAAACTTCCAAGAAATCGCAAACTAGTAATTTCTAACTACCAATTCACACTAGAATTGAGCCTACTTATTTCCATTAAACCAACTATAATAGGCAAGTGTTAAAAACACTTAAAAAACAGCCCACCCATTTCCTATGGACACCATAGGATGGAAATAAACTAGTGTAGGAGGGGACCCTACCTTTTAAAGCGTAAAACACCTGTAGGAAGCTTTTAGAACACGATTCAAGCCCAAAACTTTGATTTCTCTAAAATTCTATCTTTGGATCTTTGGTGAAATTAGCTTTTTTTAGTACGTAGGCGTAGCCCTCGTCAATGACATGGAATTTAACTCTTGGTCTGAAGGATTCTGACCAACGGAACTCTGTGAATTGAAGGGAGAAACTTTGAAACCTCACTTTTTATTTCTCTCCAACGTTCAGACCAACAAACCCACTAGTTTTAGTAGAAATATATCTCCAGAAAAATCAGATTAGTTGATATTTATAGTCTCAAATGTGCAGTCCACATCGCACCGTATATTTCTTACTTCTGGGTCCGTTTTTCATCCCAAAATGATTCATTTCATTCCGGTTTAAGTTCAAATTAATTTTATTTAAAATTTTATTCAATTATAAGGAAATTTTATAAATTTTATTTTTGGGGACCTTTGAAAGGTCATTCGTCACCCAATTATCTTGTAAAATGTGCAAAATCCGGCGATCGTAGAATTCGACGAAAATTGACAGGACAGCTCGATTTTGCAATACGAATCCAACGGAGAGGTCCCTTCTGTCATTTGAGCTCTAAAAAAGTATGGATTTTAAACCCACATTATAGTGACAAATTACCATTTTGCCCTTTTTTCGAAAAATTTTAAATTTTTCTCGGGTTTTACAAAAACTCAACTTTTTGAGCCCGTGTTTTAACAACGAATTACTATTTTACCCCTTTAATTAAAGTTCAATTTTTTTCCTAGGTTTCACAAATTTAGTAGGAGACTCATTTATGATTGGATTAGGAAAGAATTGTAAAAGTTAATATTTGACATGTTTTCTGTATTTTGGTCACAAAGTTTTACCCTGATGTCTAATTGACTTGATCTTTATTGAATTAGAAAGAAGGATTCAAGGGCTAGAAAAGTGAATTTCATAAAACTGACTTGGCTCTAACTATGGAAAAATCAAGCTTAAAGTTTCGGCACATAAGTTACTCACGCTGGGACGCGCCCCCAGAATATGATTTGCTAGCTTTGACCTAAATGTACTCATTTTTTGACGAGGACTTGTTCCAAGGCCAAACCTAGTCTCTCTATTATAAATATAGGCTTTTTCTTTTGAGATATGAATCATTCTAGATCCCATCTTTTACATCTTTCTTTATTTTTTCTAGGATCTACTCATGACTAGTGTGTAGTTTCCTTTGTACTCTTTAGCTTAGTTTTATTGATTTGTGATTGTTCATTTGGATATTATGTTTATGCAATTATTATTTAATTCTTAATGTTAAATATTTATTTTTCTCGGATTGATTGATTGTTTTAGCAAAGTTTTGTACTCTATACAATTATTTGATAGTCTATTAACAATATTGAGTTCTTTGTATATTATATACTTATAATTTCCTATGAGTTTTATAAAACTAGTTCTTCAATTCCTATTTTCATTAAACTCGAACTAATTGTATTTCAGAGTTATATTTTTTTAGTTGACTACATTAATTGGAAAATCAACTGAGATAATTACAAAATGCATAAATATAATTATCTGATGAACATGGACAAATCCAGATCCCGATGTTAAAGGGTCATTCTTCCAAAAATCATTTAGCTTCAATTTATTTGCAACCAATCCAATACTTTAATTTTTTTTATTCTTCTTTTAACTTATTTATAAATTCCCTTTAATCCATCTGGTTTGAACTCTATCTCCCAAAAAATTATTACTTCTTGACCATCTACACTTGGGTGAATATGTTGGATATCAAGCAGATGCCACTACGAGCCAAGAAACAACGATCTTCCTTGATATATGGGTTACCATTAGATCCCACTTCATGGGATAGATTATAAAAAGATCTCCTTTATAACCCCTAGAGGAATTTTTTCGTTACAAACTACTACAGTTTGAGTTGAAAAATGCAAGGGTGATATACCTGAGATTGGTCTCCTGTATGTTCAAATATAGATGGCGTGTAGGTTAAGAGATACAAAGTTCCCATCCATTTGGATGACTTGTAGAGAACGTTTAAGGTGCTTCAAGATTGTGAGATAAAACTTAATGCATCAAAATGTGCATTTCGGGTCGGGTTAGGATAATTTTTGGGAATTTTAGTAAAAAAAATAGGGGTCAAGGATAATCATGGATAGATTGAGGCTTTTTAGTCTTTTCAACCCCCACAGACAATAAGAGAGATCCAAAGATTGGTAAGAATGATAGTGGCCCCTAACAGGTTCATCTCAAGGTCATTCAATAGGTACATACCCTTTTTTCATGCCCTAGATAAGAAAGGAGGATATATATGATGTGGGAAATCCAATAAAGTCTTCAAGAGATTGAATTAATATTTGGTAGAACCCCCATTGTTGACATCTGAGCATCATGAAGACTTATATATGAACCTAGTTGTTTCTGAGAATGAGGTAATTAGGGCGCTAATGAAGAAAGTTGGGAGGAATATGAATTCCACGTATTATGAGAGTAAGACTCTCTTAGACGTAGAGACAAGGTATTTGTTGCAGGAGAAGTTTACCTTTGCCCTGCTTTGTAGGGAAAGGTAGCTAAGGCACTACTTTTAGAACCCATCCCATCACAATCTGAACCAACCAATAGTTGAAGACATTGGGCAATATGTCCAAGTGGGCAGTACAAGTGGGGGAATATGAGATGAGTAACAAACCTAGAACCAAAATTATAGGGAACTTATTGAAAATGTCCTAGTCAAGCTACCATCATCAACATAAATAGAAGCCCCATACTTGCAAAAATTTTCAAGTGCTTTCAAACTTGAATAAGTGAGTAAACCACCCCAGCCTCAACATGTATATAGCATTGGATATCCACACATCAAACAATGAGGTAGAATATTAAGCACTTCTCATAGGATTACGACTTGCAGCAACTTGGTTGTTGAGCACATACACATCTTCTTGAATTCACAACTTGTCATGAATTAGATCTCTAGATAATATTTTCCAAGATATGAGATTCTTATGTTTTATTAGTAGCTACAAAAGAGGATCTAGAGATGTTTGATAAATTCATATTGTAATAAATATCTCAAGACAAGAAAGTTCAACCTGATATATGGGCTTCTTTGGCCTTGAAAATCAAGGAAGACCATTCGAGGACCATAATGCTCAAAAGCTAGAAGACCCATGTATAGAGCATGATGTGAGAACTGAATATGTAAAGCAGACATTTCATATTGTGTCATGAGTTTAGATGCGAATATTTATTTTAGTCGTGTGATGTAAATTAAAATTTTTTGATACCACGACAACTAAAAGTATGAGCTTCAATAATAATTTTTGAATTTAATTTCAAAAATTGAAAATTATAGAATGTGATGGGGTAACCAATGGAGAATTAATTTTGGAATCAAAAATTAAAGGTTAGTGCGTTTATATATATATATAGACATTCTTGCCATATATATATATATTGATTGTGGCTACACTTGGCTTGGCAAGAATGTCCCAATTAAAGGAAAATTAGTGGGAGAGAGAATAGGGGTCTTCTTCCTTTTCATGCAACCACTTTTGGTTTTGGGGAAGAGTTGTAAACGACTTGAAGGAATTCTTCCATTTCCAATGGAGAGCTCTTGCCAATTTTTGGTGAAGGCCTTGGGCTTGAATGAGGAAGTGTAGCATTTTGAAGGTAGGATTCTCTTTTGTAAATCTTATCATCTTTTCTTGATCTCCATGGGAACTAGTTTGGAATAAGTATTGGGGTGATTTTGGAAGGGTTTTGGGTGCTATGGGGTAGTGATGGGTCCTAGAGTATCTAAGTGGGTCACTTGAAGATTTTTAGTGAGAATTATGACAAACTGGTCTATAAATGGGTGTTTCAAGAATTCCACCATACATGTAATCTACATCATAAGATGGTAGTTTAAGTGAGTTATGGTTGTAGGTGTGTGGGAATGAAAGAAAAGAAGGAATGAAGAGTTTAGGTTGGGCTTTGTGGTTTTGGTTAGGCTAGAACTAGTGTGACGGGTTTGGGATGGTCTAGAACCAATTCTAGAGGTGTAGAACCGGTACTAGACTTTCTTTCTTGCAATTAACTAGTGCCACATTTGCATTACCTATTCTTCAGGGTAAAATTGGGTTATTTTGTTGTGGTGTTCTAGGCTTTTGTCCAATCATCTCCAAATCTTTATGGGACATCCAATCTAGTTTAAATCAACTCCCTATGGATTAAATTATTATAAATGCATCATTTTACAGTGAATTCCAACCTAGTGTGTGTGTAATGAGGAAACAACAAGGAATTGTTAAAGTGGACTAAATTAGATCACTTGGGATTTGAAGATGTACTAATAAAAGCATGTTTAAGCACTCAATCATACATATTTATAATGTAATGCTGTGTAGAGAATGTGTTATATGTGGGTTGTGATAATGTGTGGTAGGAGTTTAGGCATCAACACCTTTATCATGTACGCCTAAGGTCTCATCTCATCTAGAGATTGGGCCATGTTTCCATTGGACTTGAGGTGAGTGTGCTAACTCATACATCTTACATTGTCTTATGAATGTTATGTACTAAAGGAATGTGGGCATGGTTATGTATAATAACTTGCAATGGTATGATGTAAATGCTTATTGACTTAGTGGCAAATGTGAGATGGTTATAGGGCAGATTCGTTATCTATGAGATGGCCTATATGGTTGATGTTTCCTATGGGGAGAATATTATGTGTGTGATAAATTATACCTATGTGGCAAATATTGTTTGTGTGATGGATTATGCTTGTATGACAAATATTGTCTATTTGAGGAATTATGCCTATGTGGCGAATATTTTCTATGTGACGGATTATGCCTGTGTGGTGAATATTGTCTATGTGATGGATTTTGCCTGTGTGGGGAATATTGTCAGTGTGACTTATCTCATTACTTAAAGTGTGCATGATCATTCGCTAAGCTTACTATGCTCACTCCTTGTGGTTTCATGTTTTTAGGAACTCTATGCTATGAAAGGAGTCCACTGTTGATTCAAGGTGGTTGAGGGGGATTATCTCCTTGGAGTCTTTTGTGTTTCCTTTATGTTTTTGGAACATTGTAATTAGTGGGTTTTGTATATAATGTTGGTGGTCTGTAAACATGTGGTCTAATGTTGAGCGCTACCAACCTAAGTATGTTTCTAAACTTAAACCTTATTTTGTTTATTACAATGGCTATAGTAATATCGTATTTTCAAAATATATGTCCAATTTATAGGGTTTCATTTAAAATATCCAAATTTATCCTATTATTAACAAGTATATGTATATCTCTGGGTTGGGGTATTACAATTTTTGGTATTAGAGCTTAGGCTTACTAGATCCTATAGACACGTGAGTCTAGTTCAGCGGTGGACAAGGTAGGGTGTTAGGAGTCAGTCGGGGTGTGATAAGTGTGAAGATGCTAATATTATATAAATACATATATTTTTCTATGTTGATTTGCATCTTTTTAGCATTGTACAATAAGGCACTTGGACTTACATTTTTGTTTTGCATTGTGCATTATGGTATTTACAACTAAATGGAATATATAGGAATGTGTTGTTTCATGTTCAAAAAGAAAGGTTGAGGAACATGACATGTAACATTAAGAGTGGGTGATGGTTGGTTGAATCTATGAGATATCACTCAGAGGACCTTTAAGGTTATGGCATGAATGAGGATATAACAAATATGATTCATTATGAATCAAAAGGAGGTACAGGAAACTAAACGATGGTGTACCTAATGCATTGCGGTGAGTTATGTGGTACTATTTGTAAAGGGTTCAAGGGGTTGTGCTCTACAAATTCCTTGTATTGGAAGAGGAGGATCCGATTTAGTGATGGGTGACATAATGGCTCTTGACTACTCTAGTTTCAGACAATGTAGTTATTGTGCCAATATAGGAAGAAGGTGATCATTGGGTGAAAGTATTTGGGAATAAATATGTTTTGAACAATACCATTATGAACAAAAACAAGCTTCTAAGTCATAGCTCAAAGGAAGGCGTCTGGGGCTCTGTATAGAATTGATTTACTACTTTGTCTCGTGGTGCTACTACTTTCAGTTCGGACTGAGAAAGTGAGATTTAAGGTAATCCCCAGAAGAATTAGACTATTCTATTTGGAATTGAATTTCAATTTAGAAATCAACGCATTACACTGCTCTAGCAAATGGAGTTTGACTGTCGCTGGATATGTGAAAAAAAGTAAGTAAAAAAAAATTCAAGGAATAACTTTTGTAATGCCCCAAAAAGAATGCATGTGCTTATCTAATGTAGTGACATATATGATTTACATATTTGATAGTGAAACACACATTCTTATTGAACATGGTTTGTCTACACGTGTGTATACATGCATTCATCATGCATTGCAGTTAACTCTTTATATCTTTGAATTGTGTGCCTATTTTTTTTTTTCGTCAAAGGATGTAGTGATGATTGTAAACATTGCTTGTAGGGGCTGTGCTAAATGTGCGAGGGTTTGAGAAACTATTGGTAGATTTAAATTCCTTGTACCATCCAAGGATCTTTTCTTTCATTTGATAATGGAAATGGGTGGATTATTTGCTTAATATGCCTTTGTCGATTGTTTAAGGAAGAATTTGCCTTCATAAGATTCAAGTTTGGAATCGAATTTTAGAGTAGTTAAAAAAATATATAATAACCACCAATTGTATAACATTTGTAATCAAAATTTAGGGGAATTACTCAAGGAGGGTTACCAAGGTTATTTGGTGTGGGTGAAGGATGTCGGTAAGGACAAGGGAAGGCTATGTGAGTTGTTAGCGATGTGTTGCTAGATGAATAACCAAGGTTGTCATTAGGTAGGGGAATTAAGTTGTTGCATACGAAGTAGAGATCACACCCAAATTCATTGCTGGATATTATAAATCATTCATTGAATAAAAATAAGTGGAAGCACAACCATAGAATTTAGGTACTGGGGCTTCTATTGAAGTCTAGAGTATGTCTAAGGGGAAACCATAACTCAGTTGGTCAGAAGATAGGATGGAATCATGTGTGAAAACTTTAAATATTGGGAATGTAATGAGGTAATGATGGAGGATAAACACCCTTTATTTAGGAAGGATGATAAACTTGATCAATTGCTGAGGTTAGACTATACGTAAAAATTGATNCAGAAGATAGGATGGAATCATGTGTGAAAACTTTAAATATTGGGAATGTAATGAGGTAATGATGGAGGATAAACACCCTTTATATAGGAAGGATGATAAACTTGATCAATTGCTGAGGTTAGACTATACGTAAAAATTGATTTGGGAATTGGATAGTGTTAGTGGTGGGAAAGATTTAATGAAATGTCAAAGTTAGTTTTCTATGTAGATGCATTCATCTTGAAGCCATATTTTATGCATAATTCATGATTAAATATATCTATTTTGAGAAAAGATTCTAAAATTACAGATCAAATAATTAGGCAAAAACCATACCACGAATTCCTAAACTATAAGGGAAAGCGCCCCGTAAAGTAGTAAAGATCCTCACCTAAAGGACCCAAAAGTAATCGTAGGTTGTTGGATGAGCCTAAACAATATGCATATATGTGGTTCTAATTGTTGTGAAGTAGGGTCCTGAATTTGGGACCTCATGGAGGTGTTTTTCCTAATAAGCTAAATGTCCCCCTAGTAAAAACTTGATGAATGCAGTAAACTAAAAATGTGTATATGATCCTACAATAAGTAGTATATGATCAATGCTAATTTTATTCATTCAAATCATGATTTCATTTTCTATAACTTTATATGATAACCACTAATGGTAACTAACCAAGATATGTAGACATGCTAATCACCCAAGTGTTTATCGAATTAAATTCAAAAATTTAGTCACTTCTACAAATTTAATGTCAATCAATTCATTTGAACTTCACATCTTAAAATGATCTCTCCATGCTTTAGCCCGATCTCAGAAGTATGCCTAGGATAAGGTGTTAATACACTCTATAATGCTCCTAAACTCATTCAAACAAGTGAAATTAATACCCAACTTGAGTGTAGTAAACCTAACTTGACTATGTAACATTTGCTACTCCCCCTCCTTTTTACATACCCTAATTGTTTTGGAATTTTGAGACTTTAGATTTTGAATAGTAAAATAATTTCAAAACTTAATGCATTTGGCTCATCTGGCTTTTGGCATTGGGCACATGTTTTATCACTAATCTTATACTCAACCACCATCCATTCCCTAGCCAATATGGAAAGCATTATGTAAGCACCCATATTTTATTTGAATATTGAGTATGAGATCTTAATACTACTTTTAAAATGATAAAAGAGATGTTAGGTACTTTTTTTCGAAGTTAAAGAAAGCAGTAGTGTAGATTGAATTTTTTTTGTGTATTGGCTTTCAGAATAAATTGAGCTTTGGAAGTGTTCGAACTTATGAGGGATGAATAGATAAGTTTGGTTTAAAATGACATTATTATTGAACTCAGAATGCTGAGAAACCTTGGGATATACATTATGTTAGCATAGCGGTTCAAATGGGTAAAATAGTAAATTTGGCATTTGAAAGTATAGAATTTCAATAAAAGTTTATAGGAACTTTGAAAGGGCTTTTTGGATTTCCTGCGAAGGATATTTGGGTCATTAGGAGCAATGTTGAAGAAGGGCACTCGAGCCAAAAATGAACTCTTGAGTGGTTCCTCAAGAAACAATGTTGTAGAGCGTAGCGCTCTCTGAACACTCGCTAAGGCTTTCTGGGCATTTAAGCGATCGAGGGAAAATCTGACGATGAACAACATCTCCTTGGACTTATTTTGGCCCTACAAATACACCCAACCTTGATTTTTTCCCAATTTTCTTCTTCTCTTCAACCATAAACATTATAGTAGTGATAGACAATGAGGGAAATCTTGATGGAGAAGGTGGGAGAAGGTTAGAAGAACTTGAGATTCTTAAAAATTTAAGGTAGATTTCTTTTCCCATTCATAACCATTGAGGCATATCATGCGAAATTATGATTCCTTGAAGATTATTTTTTATGAAATATTTGTTCTCGTTTAAATCTATATTTTTGATACATTGGATTTTAGTAAAGCTTCATGGATTTCGGTTATTTCTTGTCATAGGCTTTGAAACCCTAGATTTGCTTTGATTGGGTTTTAATTATAAAATGATATATTACATATAGCTAAGTTGTTTTCATTTTCCAATCAAATATATGAGGTATTCTGGAGTAAATCTATGAACATGTTATGGGTTCCTAAACCCTAGTTTTTGAATATTTGTCTACATCGAACTTCAATTGTATTGATGGATTATATATCTATATACATGGTCATTTAATGGTTTGAATCATAAAAATAATTTTTGAAATAGACATGTGGGTTCCTATTTCATGGTTCAATGAACTTGAATGAACCTGACTGATTTTGGAAGGTAGTAGATGATTTTGGTTCCTTTTGAGGATGCAATGGTTAGTTGTAGTGGATGACTATGGTGGCCATCATGGTGCCATAGGTTCCCAACATTTGTTCACGTAAACACCAAGGATTAGTAGATGGTTTTGGTTCTATGCAAGGTTCCATGAAATCCTACTATTCCTTGGGTAATGGTTTTCGCATTATTATAGTAGCTTGTGTTTTGCTATAGATTCCTGTTACAAATCCTCGCTAAAACTCCCAAGGGATGATGATTGATTGATTGAATATTATACATTATTCAACATGATCATTCTTGGTAGTTGGATCTAATGGTATTTTATTGAATTGGTTTATGCTAATGATACATGAAACCTTAGGTATATTATTTGGCAATGCTGAAGTTATAGACATGCTCTATTATAAACACTATATATTTGTGAAAAGTGACTTGAACTTGATGTTTGTGTTTTATAACCTTGTTTATATTTGTCAACTTATTTTCTATTAAGCTAGTTATGCTGACTCCTTATTTTAACATTTTTCAGATTTGGGTGTGGAACCCGAGATGTATCCAGATGTTGATCTTGACTATGAGGATTAAGATTGATCATTTAGTCTTATAGCATCTTCAATGGCTAGAGCCAACCACAAAAAATTAAGCTCCAATAGGCTCTCTAGATAGACTATCAAAAATAGAGAGCTTGATTTGACTCTCTACACTTGGAGAGTTCAACTCATTCGCTATTCTATTTTTAGTGAAAAAAAAGATGACACATATGCATTCTTTATTAAATGCTATTAACTATAAGGCTATGTTATTAATAGAATAGAGAGCCCAATGGATTTTTCTA
Source organism: Ilex paraguariensis (assembly GCA_963454935.2). Classification (NCBI taxonomy): domain Eukaryota; kingdom Viridiplantae; phylum Streptophyta; class Magnoliopsida; order Aquifoliales; family Aquifoliaceae; genus Ilex; species Ilex paraguariensis. Next base: position 81,531 of record CAUOFW020002813.1, read on the forward strand.
AAATATTTCACTCTCTATTTCAAATTTTCATCAAAGATGCCCTCTATTTTAAAAAAAGATTCTCTCTATAAAAAAGTGTTAGGAAAATGTTTGTAATTAGAAAATTTCAGGAAGTCTTGTTGTAAATCTTAACCTATTTCCATGGTTATGATGCTTCAAAGATCCATATCCAAAAAATCAAGGAAGGATTTCAAGTTAAAAAGCATTATCAATAGTTCTTCAATGCACCATGAAGATTAGGACAAAGGTAGTGACCTAGTGAGCTAAGACCCATTGGTTTAATTTTAGGCTTAGGATGATTAGGATTATGAAAAAAGGATTAGGCAAATTCGCGAATCACTCTTAGGTTTTTCAACAAATATTTTTCTAAACCCTAAATGAGTTTTGAAAACATAAAATGAGTCATATATTGGATCCTAGTTGAGCAACATCATTTAGTGCTCATGAGGGCTAGTTTTTGCTTGGTTTTTAACTGTCAAACCAGTAGAAAGCACTCGCTACTCACTTGCATTCGGCTAGAGAGGTCTTTGAACACATTGGGATAAAATCGGAGGAGGCTGCTAAGTTGGCCAGTTGTTACCGCTTTCTGGCCGCACAAGCAATCTGACGAGGATAGTTCTACTGATTTATCACTTTCCCCTACCAGTCCATTCAAACATGAAGCTTTCCTACAAGTTCATGTTTATTGTTCTATCGGAATGTCATGAACATGAACTTTGGTACTAGTTCTATCATTATTGTTCTACCAGTTCAAAAGAGTTCAAATGCAACAAGGACTCCTATTTGGAAAGATACTCAGTTGACTATGGGAAGTAATTTCAAAGACTCTTATTGGAGGAGACTAAGCTAAAAGGAAGGAAGAGATAATTTAGGATATTTTTGGGTGGAATTTGTTTTAAAATCAAAGACTGTAGTGGAGATACTTTTTCACTTTTTTAACTTTTCTATCTCTTCCATTGATTTTTCGCAGTAGTTCTTCATCGAGTTTTAGCAGCTAGGGTTCCTCAACGTTTTTCGTCAGTATTATTCAACAATTACCATTGATTTTTCCTAGTAATTCTTTACCGGGTTCTAGCAGCTAGGGTTCCTCGACATTTTCATCACTATTATTCAACAATTATACAAAGCATTTGTCGGGGAAGTAAGCGTTACCATTTCAAGGGTAATTCAGATCAACGGTAGGTAAGTCTTGTTATTTGCACCATGAGCTCAAGTATGTTTTTCACTGTAGTTTGCTTTTGAATTTTTCTTTTCAATTTTAGAATTTTAGTTTTGCATGTGGGCACGTGATCATACAAATAATAGACATGTTAGACATGAACAAAGACCACATTTAGGCATGGACTGAGTAAATAATGATGATGTATAAGATCAAAGGAATATGGGAAATATTTTTCCAGTTGTTCCTCCCATAAATCTGGGCAATGGTGGAAATAATCTCCCAGTTGTTCCTCTTGTATGAACAATGAGAGATTATCTCCAACCTACGAGAACTACTACACCATCATCCCCAATACTGATGTTGCCAATTTTGTCTTAGAGACAAGGAATTTATAGTTTATGGATGGACATTTGCTTGTTATGTCATGTTGCATCATGGATCCTACATTGCCACCTCTTAACTAGTTTAGTAGTGCACATATCCAAACTTTATTGGCTTCTAAAATCACAATACTATCTTTTTAATAAATTGGTAAATGTATATTGGTTGCTGTTACATTATAGAAGTTCTACAAATAAAAACAACAAATGCTAGGTGTCAATTTTCTTTTCTTTTTTATGTTTCTTTAATTAAATATGTAGACAACTTAACCAAAAAGACCTCAAAACCCTAGACTCACCATAATACTAAAAAATCTTTAAGTTTTTTGTGAGATTTAATTGACATTTTTCTAGGCCTTCTATTCATATGATTATAATTTAAAAAACAGAAGAAGATAAATACGTATTTGGTTAAAATGGACCAAAATACCCCTTCCACCAAGCACCTCACATGGTGCAAGATGGAGGTATCACTTGCGAAGGCTTTGCAGCAATGCAAAGTAAAGGTTTCATTTATAGAAATCATATAGAAAGTTGCTGGAGATGGATTAGAACAAGAGAAATCATCTGGAACAGAGAGAGAAAAGAGAGAAATAGGATAAAGGAAGTGAGGATTTTTGGGTTTTGATTGAAGGAGGAATCAAGGTGCAAAGGCAATGCAGATCTTTTACGTTCAATTTGTTGAATCTAGTGGGAAGCTTGGATTTTGATTTGGTGTCGTGTAGAGCTTCGGATTTGAGTTTAAAGTATGTGATGGGTTTGTAAAATAAAAAATGGTTTCATACATAACTCGTGTTTGTTTCAAAATAAACCTTATGGTTATGTTCTTGGATGAATTTGGAGTATTTTAAAAGTGGTTGGAGAGGTGTCCATGGATAAGGGAGGTAGAACCGAGGTTGGGCTACGATTTTAAAACTTGGATTTTGATTCTTTGAAAAACATGTTTAAGCTTTGGGGGCATAGTTCTATCTGTTTGGTCAAGGAATCAAAATTTTGTCTTGGATTCAAGTTTTGAGAATGTTTAAGGGGTGAAAAAGGAAGTTTCAGGTCTAGTCCATATTTGGAAGTCCAATTTTGGGCTTACTTTGACCATGGATTAGTGGAGTTTGAGGCTAAGTTTAATGGAGTGATTTGTAAGGTTTAAAAATAGGATTTGTAGGGAGTTTCTAGGTTTTTGGAATGAAATTTTTTTGTAGCATGTGCTGTGATAACAAAGTGAGCAAAAGGGTGGGTAGGCAGAAAGTGTTGAACTAGGGCTACAAGTCAAAGGGCAAATGAAAGAAGAAAACGAGGAAGGAAGGAAGGAAGTATGAGNATAGGATTTGTAGGGAGTTTCTAGGTTTTTGGAATGAAATTTTTTTGTAGCATGTGCAGTGATAACAAAGTGAGCAAACTGGTGGGTAGGCAGAAAGTGTTGAACTAGGGCTACAAGTCAAAGGGCAAATGAAAGAAGAAAACGAGGAAGGAAGGAAGGAAGTATGAGGCGGGGGATCCTCGATGGCATGTGAGGGGTTTGTCAGGGAACTGGTGGATCCCTATTTGGTCCCCATGGACTCCCCCACTTCCTTATAGAGGTCTCCATGGTCTCTGTTTTGTGATCTAGGTTTTTGGCGAAAACGAGGTGCAAAATGTTCGGTCTGCCCTCCAAGCCCGATTTGACCTACTTTTTGGGTGNGGTGGATCCCTATTTGGTCCCCATGGACTCCCCCACTTCCTTATAGAGGTCTTCATGGTCTCTGTTTTGTGATCTAGGTTTTTGGCGAAAACGAGGTGCAAAATGTTCGGTCTGCCCTCCAAGCCCGATTTGACCTACTTTTTGGGTGATTCTGACCAAACTAATTTTACATTCACTTTTAAATAGTTAAAATGAGTATGTTTGTGAAATTTCATCAAACAATAACACTGTTTTATTTTTTGCTTTTTTGGATTGACACACAGTCCGAGGTAAGGGTTCTCAATTTCTGGATGGGCAAGACTTTCCGAACTTCTTCCAAACTTATTAAATATGTTATTTAAATTTTTTACAATGTTATTTGAAAAATGGTTGGGCGAATTGCAATATGTTGGAACTTTAGACCCGATTGCACAGTTGATTGTGTGAAACATGTTGAACTGAACTCCATTATCCTTTTGAATGAAATGTAAGTGCACNCTAGACCTGATTGCACAATTGACTGTGTGAAACATGTTGAACTGAACTCCATTATCCTTTTGAATGAAATGTAAGTGCACATAGGACGAGAAGCAGAGGCTTTACATTGCAAGTTAAGACCGTAGTGGGTTTTATTGAGTTTATAAATGCCTAGGTGGTGTAGTCGTCTTCATACTTAGGTACCAAATTGATTTGGGGAACGTATCTTCCTTGGGGTGCAAGTCCCCTAAATGGTTTAGTTGATTGATCTAGATTATCAGGACCCTTGCATAGTCATATAAGATTTTCTCTCCAGTGTAGCACTATACGCATAGTTTTGAACTCCCTTTTATATCACTATTTGACATGGCTATTATCGTATTACATGAAATGAAATTATTATTGNCTCTCCAGTGTGGCACTATACGCATAGTTTTGAACTCCCTTTTATATCACTATTTGACATGGCTATTATCGTATTACATGAAATGAAATTATTATTGTTATATATGTATCAAATGTCTATTTTAATGATGCCTAATCATGCTAAAGTATCTATTTTCAAACTCGCATGTTTGGAAATTGAGACACTCTACTGAGTTGTTGATGCTCATCCTATAATATTTCACTCTTGCTCGGGTCAAGGGAATGTGGAGCTTAGTTTCTCAGCCTTTTGTGTTTAGTTTCCTTGAACTATTCAAGCTAAGCATGTAAATGTAGTAAGTGTTCACATTGAGAGAGTACTTACATCCTACCAATCACACTACACCTTCATGCATTATTTTCCAGTGCAAGCTCATCATTTTCTCTTTAAACTAGACATGATTGCATTGTTGCCCAAATTTCATGGTTTAGATTTTGAAAATCCCTACCTTCATATCTGTGATCTTGAGGAGGTCTATGCCATATTCCACGACTATAGAGGGTATAATCCGTTTGAAGGTTTTTTCCTTCTCTCTAAAAAATAAAGCTAAAACTTTGTTAAACTCTCTTAGGCCAAGGTTTATTGGAACATGACAGGAAATACAAGAACATTTTCTTAAAAAGTATTTTCTAACTCAAGAAACAAACACTTTGAAACAACAAATAATAAATTTCTCTCAAAATGAAAATGAAACATTTTACCTATGTTGAGAGAGGTTCGAGGAACTACTTGCAACATGCCCTCATCATGGATATGAAATTTGGAGGATCATAAGTATTTTCTATGAGGATTTATCTTCACACATGAGGCAATTTGTGGAAATGATGTGTAACAGGGAGTTTATGGCTAAAGAACCGAAGGAGGCGTTTGATTACTTTGATTCCTTGGTCAAGAGTACCCAAGCTTGGGACACTCAATCCCCTAAGTCTAAGTCTAAGACCTCAAATGCACATTTGGAGGGGGAAAGTATCAATTGAAGGAGAAGAATGACTTGAATGTAAGGATTGCAATATTAGTTAAGAAGATTGAGACGATGGAGATGAAAAAAGTGAATGAGGTACAAATTGTGCCTCACGAAGAGTTATGCTCAATTTCTGAGATCAAAGGGCATTCAACTAGTTAGTGACATATGAACCCAGCTTTGAATGAGGTGTTGAATGACCAAGCCAATGTGGTGAATAACTTTTCTAAGCCCTATAACAACCTTTACTCAAACACTTACAATTCAGGGTGCAAGGCTCACCCCAACTTTAGTTGAAGAAATGACAATGTCACACAACGACTGCTTTCTCGACCATCTCCTTAAGGGCCATCCAACTTTGTTCCTTATTCATAACTACCCAAGAGGTCTTTCGAAGACACCTTACAACAATTCATCCCTAGTCAAGCCATAATGAATACCCAAACCACTTATGTCCTTAGTCAATTGACCCAAAACCTCACTTAATAGCAACAAGCCATCATGACATCCAAAATACTCTTAACAAGTTGACCACAATCCCTTACCACAAAGAAAAAGAAATTTTTTTGGTACAACCTCAACCAAATCCACAAGACCAACTCCAAGTAAGAGTTTCCACTTCTACACTGGATTTCACTAAATAACAAGTGAATAGGAATGGGAAGGTTTTTGATAATACCATCCCTATGAAGGCTCAAGAGCCTAATGAGAGTTGGAAAATCACTAGAGATGATAGGGATGTTCACCATGTTAAGCTTAGCATAGAAGATGTGCCTAGTGATCCACATAAATGTCCTATACCTGCACCTTTTCCTTAAAGGTTGGTTTCACCATCAAAGGCTAATGTGAATTCTAAGATTTTGAAAGTGTTCAAATAAGTCAAGATTAATATTCCATTGATAGATGCCATCAAGCAAATTCTATCATATGCTAAATTTTTGAAAGACTTATGTACCATCAATAGGAAGCTTAATGTTCAAAAGAAAGCCTTTTTGATCGAACAAGTGTCCTCCATCATACCACATAATACTTCTCCAAAATATAAGGATCTAGGTTGTCCCACCATTATATGTGTCATACAGAAGTTCAAAATTAAACAAGCATTACTTGAACTAGGAGCTAGTGTGAATTTGCTTCCCTACTCAGTTTATGAACAATTAGGACATGGGGAGTTGAAACCCACCTCTGTCACACTCCAATTGGTGGATAGGTCGGTTAAGATTCCAAGGGATATGGTGGAGGATGTTTTGGTCCAAGTTGAAAATTTTTATTTTCCGATTGACTTCATTATTCTTGACATTCAACCTGTTGTGAACACAAATGCATAAGTTCCTGTCATTTTATGTCACCCATTTCTTGCTACATCCAATGCTTTGATTAATTGCTGAAATGGAGTGATGAAATTTTGTTTTGGGAATATGACATTAGAGTTGAACATCTTCAATGTGAGTAAGCAATATGGTGATCTAAGTGATGATTTGCATGAAGTTAACTTAATTGATTCAATTGTGCATGATCAACTTAATGATTCTTCATTGTTTGATCCTCTTGAAGAATGTCTACTTGAAAAGGATAAATCCTTCTTAGGACTTGATAATTATAATGATGATGTTAGTGAGCTTACTAACTTGCTAAATTCTTCACAGGTTTTTGAGACAAAAGAGTGGAGATCTAAGTTTAAAGAACTTTCATCGAAGACCACCCATCCAATTCCCTCAAGCATTCAAATGCCCAATTTAGAATTGAAGCCCTTGCTAATGGATTTGAAATATGCTTTCCTTAGAGAAGATAACACCTTTTCGGTAATCATTTCATCTCATCCCTATTAGACTCAAGAGGGTAAGCATTTTTGAATGCTTTTTAATCATAAAACAGCCATTGGATGGACTATTACCAATATAAAAGGGATTATCCCTCTTTTGTGCACCCATAAGATCTATCTAGAGGATGATGCAAAACCTTCAAGGGAAATACAAAGGCGTTTGAATCCAAATATGAAGGAGGTGGTAAGAAAAAAATGTGTTAAAGTTATGAGATGTGGGAATCATTTACTCTATTGTGGATAGCAAGTGGGTAAGTCCCACTCAAGTGGTTCTTAAGAAGTCCAGTGTGACAGTGGTCTCTAATGAACATAATAAACTTGTTCCTACTAGAGTTATAACCGGATGGAGGAGGTGCATTGATTATAGGAAGCTTAATGTCATGACTAGAAATGATTATTTTTCTCTACCATTTTTTGATCAAATTCTTGAAAGGGTTGTGGCTCACCTTTATTAGTGCTTTCTTGATGGTTACTCCGGGTACAACCAAATAGAAATTGCTCTGGAGGATCAAGAGAAAACTAAATTCACAAGTCCATTTTATACATTTACCTATAGGAGAATGCCCTTTGGCTTATTCAATGCATCTGTAACTTTTAAATGGTGTATGCTAACCATCTTTACCGACATGGTAGAGTGATTTCTTGAGGTATATATGGATGACCGTATATGGAGATTCTTTTGATGATTGTTTGACTAATCCTGAGAAAGTGTTGATTTAGTGTGAAGAACAAAATCTTGTGCTCAATTAGAAAAAGAGTCATTTCATGGTACAAAAAAGCATTGTCTTTGGGCATATCATCTCTTCCAAAGGCATCCAAGTGTATAGAGCTAAGATTGATTTGATTGCTAATTTTCCCATCCCCAAATCCCTTAAAGATGTTAGATCATTTTTTAGGGCATGTCGGGTTTTATAGAAGGTTTATCAAGGATTTTAGTCCCATTTCACGGCCTTTATGTAATTTGCTTGGGAAGGATGTTGTTTTTGAGTGGAATGAGAAATGCCAATAGGTATTTGAGAAATTAAAGGGCATGCTCACTTCTACTTCAATCATGCAACCACCTAATTAGGGCCTCCCATTTGAGTTAATGTGTGATGTTAGCAACAATGCAGTGAGGGCGGTGCTGGGCCAAAGGAAAGATAAAAACCTCCATGTGATTTATTAAGCTAGCCACACTTTGAATGATGCACAAATGAATTATTCTACTATAGAAAATGAGGTACTAGCAGTTGTGTTTGCATTAAACAAATTATGTTCCTATGTTGTTGGTTCACCAATTATTGTTTACATAGATCATGCTAGTCTCAAGTACCTATTGACCAAGAAGGATGATAAACCCCACTTGCTAAGATAGATTTTATTGTTACAAGAGTTTGACCTTACTATCAAGGATATAAAGGGAGTGAAAAAAATGTTGGCAGACCATCTATCGAGGCTTGAAAGCGATGTGGTTATCGAATCAACCCCCATTAAGGATACTTTTCTAGACGAGCAATTTATTTTTACACCTTCATTACCTTGGTATGCTGACCTTGTAAATTTCCTTTTTACATGTGAAACACCTAAGCATTGGAGTGCCTAAGAAAGAATGAAATTCCTTATAGAGGCCCATAAATTCTTTTGAGATGACCCATACTTGTTCAAATATTTCTTGGATCAAATCATCCGACGATGTATTCCCGATGACGAGATAACAAGTGTCATTACTTTTTGTCATACAAAGGCTTGTGGTGACCATTTTTCACACCAAAAATCACTGCAAAGATTTTGCAATGCAGATTGTATTGGCCTACTTTGTCTAAGGATGTAATTGAATCATGTAAGTGTTGCGAGCCTTGTCAAAGGCTTGGGGGAAAAACCTGAAGGAATATAATATCTCTAAACCCTATCTTAGTAATTGAAATATTTGGTTGTTGGGGGAAACACTTTATGGGCCCTTTTCCCCCATCATTTGGTTATGAATACATTTTTGGTGGCTATAGACTATGTCTCTAAATGTTTGATCAAAAAATACCGTGTCTCTAAATGGGTAGTGGTGATACCATGCCAAAACAATGATAGCAAAATCGTTTTCAAATTTTTAAAGGAATATCATTTTTCATGATTTGGCATCCCTCTTGGCATGATAAGTGATAGAGGGTCACTTTTTTACAACCAATTGGAAATTTAATGCATAAATATGGTGTCACTCATAAGATTGTGCCCACTTATCACCCTCAAACAAGTGGGCAAGTTGAGCTTGCCAATATGGAAGTTAAGCACATTCTTTAGAGACACTAACCTGGACTGGAAAGATTGATCCTTGAGGTTAACCGATGATTTATGGGTTTATTACACTACTTTTAAGACTTCTCTTAGCATGTCGCCCTATCATTTAGTTTATGGTAAGCTTGCCACTTGCCCGTGGAACTAAAGCATAGAGCTTTTTGGGCCATTAAATTTTTTAATTTTAGCCTTGACAATGCAAGCTCACTAAGGAAATTACAATTGAATGAACTTGAGGAACTCCAGAATGAAGCATATGACAATTCTAGGATTAGTAAAACGAGGATGAAAACTTTTCATGACAAGCATATCTTGAAAAAATCTTTTGAACCATCTAAAAACCTCCTCCTTTATAATTCTAGATGGCATCTTTTTCCAAGAAAGTTAAGTTCAAGGTGGACCAGTTCGTTCATTTTTAAAGAAGTATATCCTTATGGAGCTATTAAGATTGAAAATCCCAAGAATGGGAATGTTTTTAAGATAAATGGTAAACAGTTGAAATCATTTTTGGAAGGTGTGGTTCAAGAAGTGGAATCCACTGAGTTGGTGGATACCAACTATGAGTAATTCTGTCAAAAACCCACTTTTTGTACATACTTGCAATAATTCTAACTTATTGTTTGAGTTTTGTTGTTTTTAGGTTTGCAAAATGGCAGGGGGTATAATTTTTTCCCTTGGGCATCTTTATGTGAATTTCTCTTTGTTTAGCATATATTGAGGACAATGAATGTTTAGATTAGGGGGTGAGATCACACTTCATGTAATGTTGTGTTTGTCATAGTTTATGTCTTAATTTTGGGCTAACTTTGTTTTGCATTGTTGCTTGGTAGGATTCTTGTTTGATTTTGTGTTTGAATGAAATGATTTTGTTTGTTTGGTTAAGTGTGAAGTTTTGAGAATTTTGGAGAGAAAATATTTTTTTTTCTAAAAGTTGGGATGTGTTTTATTGAGGATCAAAAATTTTTCTAAGTGTTGACAAAATTATTCTAGAACCTCAAATCCGAAGTTAAAAAGGTCAAGTCTAAATGTCACTTCATCAGGAGAAAGGAGGCATCCTAAGAAAATCTCGTTCAGACATAAATATGTTCACGTCCGGATGAAGTTTAATTCAAGAAATTTATCCAAATGTCACTTATTCCACTTCCGGACGTTGTTCATTAATTGTTAATGCCCCAACTGCCTATTTTTAATGACGCCCGAATGTCATTTGACCCACGTACGGATGCAGTTTCTAAAATTTTCTTATAAAAGGTGGATGTGACAACTTCATTTTTAAAGTTTAAAAATCTTCTCTCTTCCCTCCTTCATCCTTTTCCTTCATACCTTAGCCACTCTAGTCTTTATTTTATTATTATAGCTCCTCCCAAGAGCACTGCAGGCAAAAGGGCCTGCACCTCTACATCTCAGGAACTATAGCCCGAGCCTAATTATGATAGGGCCTAATTGTTTTCGCACGAGCTTAGCCGAAGGTTTCATAATCATTTTGAGACCAAGCTATGCCATTAGAGTAGCCAGTCCGGCTAGACAATTTTGAGAGGATGGGCACTAGGGAGATTATGGTGTCCAGGTGTTGGAGTTAGTTTTTAGAGATGATTTGGGAGGAGGTTCCAGTCATTATGAGAGAGTTCTACTACAACTCTCATTGGGACCCCCAGATTGGATGTTTGAGGACATGGGTGCAGGGATAGGGATTTGTAGTGCATGTCATTGACATTGCTGTGGTGGCACAGCTTTAGAAAGCTAGAGTGCCTTAGCCTCAATTCCCTTCTTCTCTAGTGGACCCATATGAGTGTGTGCAGTTGTTGTTGGGTGACATAGATTATGTTTGGAACCTGACTGTGGAGAAATACTTGGATTAGGGAGCTCTTTTGAAGAGATACCAAATTCTTAACATGATATCTACATCTAAATTCTTACCTCAGGTGCTTAATAATGAGGTGTATCTGGACTGTGCCCGACTTATTCATGCCATCTCCATAGGTTTGACTATTGATCCCCCATCCTGGGCACGAGGTAGAGTGGACTAGTAGGAGCTCTCTACCATTCCACTATCCTATGCCTTCACAATAGGTTAATGATAGACCCCAGCTACATGAGGCTACATAGAGTGTCAAAGATCAATTATGGGACTTTATACAAGATTCGGACAACAACGGATGCAGCCAGGAGTGTAGAGGCAGCTAATCCTGAGGCTGATGGGGTATTTCGATCTGGGACCACAATTGGATCCCTTTGATAAGGAGGCTAATCCCTGCATTGACCGCCAACTACTATTTGAGATTTTGTGGAGGATAGACAGGCAAGATGCAAAGTTGACTGAGATAAGACATTTGCTATGTGGTAAAGGACGTGACAGAGGCCGATGCAAAGCTATAGGAGCTAAAGGTGCTAGGAAAGATGCCCAAATGATGCAGGAGTTGAGCCTGAGGGATAGGGCTCAGTCTCTTTTGTTTCTTCTAAGGGTCCAGTGCTTCTATTGATCACTTTGATATTATATATTGTTTTATGTTTTAGTTGTTTTTTTATTTTATGTTTAGGAATGGTTGATCAAAGCATTAGGTTATTAGTTGTTTAGGCTGTAACAAACCATCTTTTGCTTGTCATGTAGCCATTTTTTGTGATATATATAGATGTTTACTTATTTTCTTGAGCATTTTTCTTGTATTATGAGTTGATCATTCAATACTTTAATAATAATTTTATGAGCAAATGGAAATCACAATTAAAGAATGATGAGTTAAGATTGAGATTTGCAAGTGTTGAAGCACTAAGATATAACTAAATTCTATCTTTTTGTATCTCATGTTGTGTTACCTTGAGAGCTTAACCTTAGTACACATCCATATTGTACTAAGTTGGCAGTTCATTAGGTATATTGTCCGGAGACTAGAGAAAAATAGTGGAGCTACAAAGAACTTCGTGAGTGTTGAGGTTATCATTGTTGGAGTGCTTATGTACATTTACTCTTTAATTGACTATCTTTTCTCTTATTTCTTTGAATGATCTCATTATTTTTATTTGATTAACATTGATGTGTTAAATGACTTCTTGATCTTGAATTGTGTGCATGAGAAAGTGTGTTGCTAAGAAACTCTTGGAAAACGATCTTAGGCCATTTTTGTTATCATTTGAGCCTTAGTCCTATTCTTCACATATCTTTGACTCTAGAAGTCGTGTTTGAGCCTAATAATAAGATATTTTTGTTTCTTGAGCCACCTCATATATAACCAAGCTTAGAATAAGAAGAATATCATACGCATTTGGTTATCCCAAGTTAGAGCATTGAATGTTTATATATATGTTGTGGGGAAGATGTTGGTTTAGGAATGAGTTGTTCTTACCTTCCTATTTTAAAAACAAAAGGGGGGGGGGGAATTTTACCTTTTCAAAGAGCAATTAAAAGAAAAGGAAAAAAAAGGTGGTAAACTTATATTGAGAATGGTTGTGTAATGTAATGTTTTATCTTGCCATAAAATTTTGAATTCTTGAATATCTTTCATTATCAAACCTTAACCCCAAGGCCCCATTACAACCTAATAAAGTCCTTTTTGATCCCAAAGCGTGTATTGGTTTTGGATTACTTGTGTAGGTGAGGATAGAGATAGAGGTTGTTTGCATGTCATTTGTTGATTTCTTTTCATGAGATCATGCCAAAATTCTTCTTCTCATTTATTGTTTATTATATCCAACTTGTGGACGTTATCTTGTTTTGAGTTAAATATCTCCTACTTGCATGTGATATATGAGTGATGAGCAACTATAATTGAGAGATTCTTTTAGAGGACTTACCTTGTGAGGCTTGACATTGAAACGCATTAGATTGATAGTTTAAAGGGTGAGCATTTGGTGGATTGCTGATTTGGTACAATCATTTCACACTGCACAATAGTTTTCATGGTAACTAGATAGGTGTATACTTTCATATTGCAATGTGCTCTATATCTTTCTTGGCAAATGCTTGTTGATTGCATATGAATTTAAGTTTTTGGATTGTGATGCTCATTTGTATTATGAAATTATTATTTTGATATTTAGTAACATTCAATTTTTGTGGATAGCATCATTGTAAACCCTCATGAGACTACATTCGTTCACTAGGGATCACCTAGGGGTTTAAAGGTTTGTAGCATGGGCTAAATGCAATCGTGAGTCAAATGAAAATGGATGTACATATAGGTTTAGTTTATTTTCTTACTTTGCTTCTTCGTAGGGATTAGTAAGAGCCAAGTTGGGGGGTGTGATTAGCCCTAAAATATTGCATATTTATCCTATCATTTGTGGGATAATTGTCACGAGTTTGGACTTAATTGTGTGAGATTAATGCTACATTTGATTCTATCTTGATTTGATTGGTGTTTATCTATTTTGCAAGAGCAATGAAAAGATTAGGAGGTAAATAGGCAAATCTGGGAGTGGAATACACAAAGGAAAGGAGAAAACATAAAATTCAAGTTTTGAAGGCCACGTCTAAACATCAATTATCCATGTCCGGATGTGAGATGCTTCATCAAAGGTAGAAACGAGCCAAGCTCCCCGAAGTCCACATCCGGAGTTCATAAAGTCACATCCTGATGCGTGTTTTTGCTTGCAACCAATCAGTAAAGCCAGAATGATGCAAGAATGGCTTCTTCTACCTCTTTAGGGAAAGTACCTTGGTATTTATTGGCAAATAGCTATTAGGGTTTATATCTGTTTGGGTAAATTTTCAGTACTTCGATTAATTTTTATGATTTCTTCCTCTTTGATGGATGGATAAACTCTCTTACTAAGGCTAGGGGTTTTTTAATCCATTTGGGTATGTAAATTAAATCCTAAATTCTCCATTTAAGATTTTCTTTGATAATTTAATCCCTCTCTTATTTTTGCAATTCTTTCTCTCTATATAATCTCTTGAATTATTATGATATATGTGATGAATGCTTGAGATTCCCTATGAGTTGAATAGCTAGATATACATGCTTGGGTTGAACTGTTGGAGATTGCCTTTAACTATTTAATTTGTTGGTTTCTATGAAATTTGGGTATTTAAGTCTTCAATTCCATGAGTTATCATAGACTCCAGGTATGATGAATGCTTGTAATTGATGATTAGATGTTCGGATTCATTGAGGTTAACTCTTTGATTATACAGTAGATAATTTCCTAATTATTCATTGTCAAATCCTCCAATTGGGTTCACTCCCTAGTTGATTCCCAACTAAGATTGGAAATCAGGATTAATTTGCTACCCAAGTTTTATTGAAATATTACCCAATGCCTTGGTATTTTTCCAAATTACTTTTCTTAATCAATTTTAGCTTTTTTGTTTTAAATTTCAAATTACCAAATCACTCTCTCAAACATTCACATATTTTCTTTTATTAATCCTTTTTCACAATATGAAATTTACTACTTACTTGACAACGTATACTTGGGTTTACAACTTCCAAGACAAAGCAACTCTCTCTACAAAATTTGGCTCCACGTAAGATTCCATCCTTGAGTATGAGCTGACTTCAAAATATTCCCAAAAATAGGGCCAAGCCAAGGCCCACCTGAATTCTAGAGAGCCTAATTTAGATTTTCAAGGTGTGCAGAAGTCAAATTAATATTAGGGGATTGGGCTTTAAGCCCACTACCACTTGACTCATTATTATTGGCAAACAGGCCACTTGCATCTATAACACTTCTAGGTTCAACCAAATTACCCTCAACTACTGGCATGTGCCTATGAAAGCTCATAAGATACTTTAGGCATCATTTGCACCAAACACCTCTCTTGCCCAGCCTTCCCCTCGTAAACTAACTCCTGAGAGTTACCATTCAGAGCGTGCTTGATCCTTTGAATCTCATCCATTAGTTTAGCTATGCGACAAGCAACTTCTTTAGAATTAATCACTAGGAATAGTCCTTCGTTCCACATCAATATTCCCAGAGTTCATCAACGAAAACATATCAGCTGTCTTTGAAGTAATAATCTCACCTTCCTCAACACCTGGAGTTACACTAGAATCATCTAGTATGTCCAGAATGACCAGTTCATCCTTTTTCATACTATTAAAAACATCATCACAAGAAATGTTTCTTGCGACTTACTAGAAATAGGCACAGAATCCACATCTCCAACATAATTCCTACTCTTATTCATTTTCAAAGCATTCTAATTACCAGAATTACCTCCTCATTTCACTAGATATGGTAGATATAAGAAACTCTAAAAAATAATGTAAAAATTTCTAATATAAAAGATCAAAGGTGCCTCTCAATACAAGAGAAGTCTTATATATATACTAGGTGGTGTAGGGTAGGTTTCGTAGGAAGTCCTTGCCAAAAAGGAGTCTATAGCTTGAAATATGTGCGTAAGGACCAAAATGGCACATCCGGATAGTAAACACGCATACCGAAAGTTCAAACTCTCTAGACCTAAATGCATAGGCATGTTTGAAAGGGAAAGGCATGTCTGAACAAGAAAGTTGCATCTGGACATTGCTAAATTGCTAGAAATAGTTGCGTCGGGAAGAAAGATTTGCATCCAAATGGTCTTCTTGCCTTGAAAATTGTGCATCTTCATCTAAAGACATCAAAATACTCCTTCAATGATTGCATTCTTGTCAAGTAAATAGTAGGAATGCAAAGTACCAAGTGAATTAAATTCAAATCTGGAAGACGAATCGAACATTAGACTTAGCATTAAATGAAAGCAATAAAAGATCATCGGAGTGATGTATTACCTAAATAGTAAAATTGCTAAGAAGCATGAAATAGGTAAAAAGATAGGCTGGCTCTATGAAGAGTTTTTGTGGTTGATCATGGGATTCTTTCTTGGTGGCCTAGCCTCTACTATTTAAAGAGATGGCTCTCAATTGTTGATCTATCTTTTTTAGCCATTACTTGTGATCATGAACCTGTCCCTTGAGATATGTAAATGCATGATGAACCGTCTCCAATAGGTGGTTCATGATGTCACATTTCCTCATTTCACGAGATCCTAAGAGTCCTACTCTTCTAACTGCACTATCAATTATGGACTCTCATAGACTCACTTGTGACCGTCGAATCCCTTATACGTGTCACCATCTAATCTCGCTATTTTGTGGTGTAAACAACTATACATTTAAAAATGGAATTAACCATCACCGGTTCAGACTTTGTTGGATCCATTAACATCTCTCAAACCAATTAAAAAGTTTAAGAGGTGCCAAATATCAACACAAAGCGTTAGCTTGCAATTGGTAAGATATAAATTAAGTTAATACTAATCTAAATAACCTATATTTGTAGTAATTATGTCATTCAATTCCATCATCAACACGTCTCAATTTGGTGAAATTATTGAAAGTCCTTGAAACTCCAAGGCGTAGAAAAGAAACTAAAGGCCATCTTACGTCTAGGTATAGTGACCTGAATAGTCACGATTTTGGAATCCCAAGTTGGTTCGAGTTTGTATGTGCTTAGATTCTAAGTCCACCTGGACTTTAGCACGCCTAGTGGGACCATCAGGGAGATAGCATGGAAAACACTCGAGGTAAGGCTAAAATTGGCTCATCTAAAGTGCCTCTATCATTCAAAGTTATGGAAGAAAGCAAGCATGACATCCCCAACTTGTAGGAAGAAGTGCCTCCACTCAAGAGGGTAAAAAAAATCACAAGTCTAAGTAAGAGCTGGAGGGCTCCATTAAGGCTATTTCGCACAAAGTTTTTGAACAAGTCTCCATCTTTATTTAAGGCCTAGAGGATTTGGTCAGAGAAGAATCCGGCCGCACCGGACAATCATTGTAGCAGCTAGTAGATAGTTTGAGCCATCCAGGGGGGCCTGAGACAGCCATTATTTCCCTTGCATAGACGATTCCAATGGAAGCACCTCAGCCAACTCTTCCTCCATATGTGCCACCATAGAGGACACAAATTACCGGGAATGGCCACAACTACAACAATAATCCTCTTTTTCAGGAGAAAGGACCCCCCTAATTCCTAGGTTGGGTGCAAATAAGACAATAATCAATAAAGACCAATACGACAAAATTATTCAAGAATGTGTCATCCTTTACATGAGAAGTGTGATTAGTTCAACATACCGCAAACCTTATCCTGATTGGGTGGATAGGGAATGTTAGTATCCATGGGGGTCCAAATTTTGAGTGTTTGCCACATTTTTGGGTGAAGAAATTTGGTCGACTAAGGAACACATTGGCTGCTTCACAGTTCAGTGCAGTGAGGCAGGGGCCAATTAATTCCTGAAATTTAAGGCTATTTTTCAATTCCTTGTCAAGAGTGACCTTCAAGTGTTACATTGAATTTTCACCTAATTCTGTGTTAGGCTGGCAACAACTCGAACACATGTTTCCCACTCAATTCTACTACACTAAGCCAGAAGTTGCTATGGCCAATTTGGCTAGGTTGTACCAGATGGCTGGGGAGTCAACAGAGCAGTACATTGCATGGTTTAAGAAGGCTAGAAACCAATGAAAGTTAGTGCTGCCCAAGTTGAAGTATGTGCAAATTGCACAAAATGGCTTAGGGTTCGAGCTATGAAGTTAGTTCAAAGTGATGGAGTTCAACGACTTGGTCGAGCTAGCCACGGGAGCTACATGATATGAACACATCCTGCGAGAAGAGTTGGATTGATGAAATTCATCCAAGTAAACATACTATAGAGACCCCAACACTGAGAGATTATATTCTGAGCCGAGGATTTGTGCTTGTGGGCTGGGTTAAATATTACAGACTAGCAGATCTAGTGGTCGACAATCGTTTAGAATTGATAAAGGTTGTCGTGGCACCTGTAGTAGGACAAAGGACTTATCACAATGCCCGCAGATCAATCTACGATGTCTTTGTCACTGACGTTCGTCAAGCAGGCCACGTGGATTGGTAGGAGCTAGAGGTGAACATGGCGAAGATCGTGGCAAGGCGGCCACATTTGTGCAAGGCTTTAACTAAGCCTCCATAAAATCAAGTACATGCTATGCTAAGTGCATATAAAGGTACCAGTGACAAAAGTAGCAAAAAGTAAGACTTCGACATTCGAAGGTTGATCAAATTTTTAATCTTTTTGAAGGTCAATCAAATTTTTGACCTTTTCTAAGGTCGATCAAGGTTGCTTGGTCATAAGATTTGTTTGACCCTAGAGCTAAAGAATAAGACATATTGTAAATGGCATAATTTATGGAGCCATTCTATTACAAATTGTGTGTTGTTGCCATTCAAGAAAATCTGACTAAGGGCCACTTGATCTTCAGAAATAAGGGAAAGCCAGAGATAGGGGTCGATAAAGATCCTTTTCAGAAGACAACTGCCATTAACATGGTGGAAGTGGGACAGTAAAAAAATCCCAGGAAGAAAGTTGACTTGGATAAGGATAGGTCAACAGATGATAAAAAGCTAAAGGGAAAAAAGGATGGTGCACCCTAAGATGAATCATCAAAAGAGGGCTTTGGGGGTGAGTTACGCATATCAAGAATGATTTATGTTCCGGGTGCAAAGATTTTTACAGGATAATTTTGAAGCATGAGGTTTTCAAAGAGGAACAAGCTGAGTCATCCAGGAGGCTACGAGGGAAGTGGCACTACAAGGGAACCCAATAGGAACGGTCGGGTTAGTGGTTGTTGCCTAAGCAAGGCAAAAAGGATTGATCAGGCAAGTTTAGGAGGCTGAGTTACAAAGGGCATGATAGAGACATACCAAAGCCTTCAAGGGATCGACCAGGATAGAAATACGATGAGTATTCCACAAGTTTGGCATTCGATCAGCCCATGAGGACGAAGGGTTATCGGCATCGACTAAGGATAGTAGAACTAACCAAGACACTAGAGGTGCATTGGTATGCAGCCCAGCACCCAATGTTCCCACAGTACCATTAGCCTCATCCTCTGTTGAGATCACAAAAGCATAAGAAACAGTGCACGTAGGTAGAATTATGCAAGTGAGAAGAAGAGAAACTTTAGGCACGAGAAGCCCCAGACAGTTTTTCNGCACGTAGGTAGAATTATGCAAGTGAGAAGAAGAGAAACTTTAGGCACGAGAAGCCCCAGACAGTTTTTCATCTAGAGCCTGAGATTAGGGAGATTATATCCCTAACTACACAGCGTCCANATAAGGATAGGTCAACAGATGATAAAAAGCTAAAGGGAAAAAAGGATGGTGCACCATAAGATGAATCATCAAAAGAGGGCTTTGGGGGTGAGTTACACATATCAAGAATGATTTATGTTCCAGGTGCAAAGATTTTTACAGGATAATTTTGAAGCATGAGGTTGTCAAAGAGGAAAAAGCTGAGTCATCCAGGAGGCTACGAGGGAAGTGGCACTACAAGGGAACCCACTAGGAACGGTCGGGTTAGTGGTTGTTGCCTAAGCAGGGCAAAAAGGATTGATTAGGCAAGTTTAGGAGGCTGAGTTACAAAGGGCATGATAGAGACATACCAAAGCCTTTAAGGGATCGACCAGGATAGAAATACGATGAGTATTCCACAAGTTTGGCATTCGATCAGCCCATGAGGACGAAGGGTTATTGGCATCGACTAAGGATAGTAGAACTAACCAAGACACTAGAGGTGCATTGGTATGCAGCCCAGCACCCAATGTTCCCACAGTACCATTAGCCTCATCCTCTGTTGAGATCACAAAAGCATAAGAAACAGTGCACGTAGGTAGAATTATGCAAGTGAGAAGAAGAGAAACTTTAGGCACGAGAAGCCCCAGACATTTTTTCATCTAGAGCCTGAGATTAGGGAGATTATATCCCTAACTACACAGCGTCCAGTGTGCTTGAAGAAAGCCACAACTAATGAGAAAGGAAAGAAGAAGGTGCAGCCTGAGACCACACCCAAGGAGAATTTGGGGAGTAGATGGTTAAAAGGGGTGGTAGAACGAATGAGGATCGCGCTCAACATCCCGCTGGAGACTTGCAAGGGAGGGAAAAATAGGGCCTTACAGACCCTACTGACGGAGACGATAGTGTTGGAGGCGAATCCATCCAATTTGGCATTTTAGGGCAGTGTCTATTTATGATCTAGGGTTGTTGTCGACGTCATTCAAAAGGGACCTCAAGCAGAATCCCCAGAAGGATATTTCAAAGATACGGGGATACCAGGATTAGCATTGAGTGTATAAGTGTAAGGAAGAGCGTCATCTTGAGAGAGGTCCAAGCCAGGAAGAATGGACAAATAAAGTGTCGCTTCCTAGCGGCCTTAAGGGTTAGCCGTTTAGTACACCTATAAGGCCCATGACTCAACATTTGAAGCCAATATCCATTCGAGCACACCTGGAGGGAAAGCCTTTCAACAGGGTCTTAGTGGATAATGAAGCGACTATCAACATTCTTCCCAAAATGAATATGAAGAAGCTTGGGAGGAAAGAAAAGGACTTAGTCCCCACCGATTTAACTACACCGATTTAACTATGAAGGGGTTCACAAGAGGAAGTTAACAAGACGGTGAGAGTCCNTTAGTCCCCACCGATTTAACTATGAAGGGGTTCACAAGAGGAAGTTAACAAGACGGTGAGAGTCCTACCCATTAAATTGGCTATCAATAGTAAGACCAACATTACGCCATTCTTTATGATTGATACAATGACGTCCTACAACGATCTCTTGGGTCGAGACTAGATCCATTGGAGCGAGTGCATTCCTTCAACTCTCCATCAACAACTGGTGTAATGAAGTCTAATGGCTGATGCTTGGTTCTATGAAGAAAAAATAGGGCCTATAATGTTTCATGGCCAGGATAAGTACAAAAATCCAAGCAAAGTTCTATTTCAGAATGACTTGAGGTCTGATGAGATCTGTCAAATGGAAGAAGAAGTCCTTCAATCCACTAATGTCAAAGGCTGAACAATGCAAAAGAACTTGAAAGCTTAGTTGATGATAGAGCTCGACAATAGTAAGCAATGGAGGCAAGTTGTAAGGGCCTACATCACTAGGATAAGAGTTTACTTGGCAAAAAAAAGGGTCCATACACTACACGCGACCAGTAGTTAACAAAGCACCATTAACATGGTGGAGTGTGAGGAGGACGAATCTAGGCAGATTACCTTATAAGAGTTGATCAAATTGGATGGAATTGATACAACTCCCACTAAGCTTGATGACTTAATAGAGGTTCAGGATCCACTACTTGAAGTTAACCTAGGTAGGCCGGGGGAGCATCAACCAACCTTTGTCAATAAGCTGCTAGGATCGAATTTTCAAGCACAGATTATACAGTTGTTGAGAGAATATCGTGACAGCTTCGCCTAAAGTTATGAGGAAATGTGAAAGCTAGACTCGACTATAATAGAACATCGACTACCGATCAAGGAAAGATACATGCTGATTAAGCAGGCCCTAAGGTTGATCTACTAAGAAGTAACTTTGTTGGTGAAGGAGGAGATTGAATGCCCTTTAAAGGCAAAGTACATCTAGGTGGCACGGTACTCAAAATGGNATGATTAAGCAGGCCCTAAGGTTGATCTGCTAAGAAGTAACTTTGTTGGTGAAGGAAGAGATTGAATGCCCTTTAAAGGCAAAGTACATCTAGGTGGCACGGTACTCAAAATGGGTATCTAACATCCTGCCAGTCAGGAAGAAGACCAGCAAGATTAGAGTTTGTTGCAATTATGGTGACCTCAACATGGCAACTCTCAAAGATGAGTATGTCATGCCATTAGCAGACTATCTTGTAGATATGGCCACCGTGAACGCGATCATGTCATTTATGGATAGCAACGCAGCTACCATCAGATCTTCATTATGGAAGAGTATCATCACAAAACTGCTTTCTAATGTCCTGGGTCGATTGGGATGTTCAAATGTAGAGTGATATCATTCGGACTGAAGAACACTGGAGCCACATACCAAAGAGCCATGAGAACCATCTTCCATGACATGATCAGTAAGATCGTAGAAGTGTACATTGATGACATTACAGGTAAGACTTAAGACATGAAAAAACATGTTAATGATCTAAGGTCAATCTTTTAAAGGATGTGTGTCCATCAGTTAAAAATGAACCCACTAAAGTGCGCCTTTGGGATTATAACTGGGTACTTCCTTGGATTCCTAGTGCACTAGAAGAGGATTAAGGTTGACAAGAACAAGATGAAGTCCATCATAGAGGCCGCACCTCCAAAGACCAAGAAGGAGCTTCAGCGCCTAATCAATCAAGTCAATTTCCTTCTACAATTCATTGCCAATTGTGCAAGAAAAGTGCAAGCATTCTTTCCACTTTTAAAGCTAAAACGTGCAAAATAATTCAAATGGGAAGCACAACATCAAGAGGCATTCCATCAGATCAAAGAATATTTAGCGAGCCCACCAGTTCTTACGCCACCCATTAAGGGTAGGCCACTACTATTTTACTTATCAGTCGCACATGAGGCTATTGGATGGTTGATGGATTAAAATAATAGCATAGGCAAAGAGCAAGCCATTTATTATTTAAGCAGATTATTGACTCTGGTTGAGACAAGTTTTAAACCGATCGAGAAACTTTGTTTAGCATTGTACTTTGCAGCATAGAAGTTGAGAGTTTATATGATTTCAGTTTTAGTGTATGTTGTTGCGCAAACTAGTTTAATTAAGTACATGCTAAAGAGGCCAATTATGAGAGGCCGAATTGGAAAATGGGTTCTGGCCCTGATGGAATTTTCACTCCATTACATGCTATAGCGCACAGTAAAAGGCCAAGCACTGGATGGCATTTTAGCAGACCACCATTTTATGTAAGTGGAGCAAGACACAAAGGAATCACTTGATTTGCTGGGAGTACCCATGGTGTCATTAATGCCATGGTAATTAAGATTCAATGGGTTAATGGATGCGTTAATCAATAGGGGCCATGGTAATTGTAGAATCGCCCCAAGACTGAAACTTAATTTTCATTTAAAATAGAATTCGAATGCATAAATAACCAAGCTAAATACGAGGCGTTGATTATTGGGCTTGAAGTTTTGTTGGGAATGGGAGTGTCAACAATTGAAATAATCGATGATTCCCAATTAGTCATTAACCAGATCGCATACAGTTTCCAATACAAAAGTAGGGAGCTATGCCATTTCCACTCCATCGTAATGTTATTATGGGAAAATTTTGGCGACGTGATGTTGCAAGTGGTCCCAAGAGAAATGAATGACCAGGTTAACAACTTGGCCCAACTAGGATAAGGGCTAAGAATTGCTCAAGGAATGGACGAGCAACTAGTCAAGTTCAAAGGAGAATCTTGCCATCCATAAAAATAGGGATGGACTTTGAATAACTAACGGTGAAAGAGGAAGAGGAAGACTAAAGGTTCAACATCATGCAATTTCTAAGGTATCAAAATAAGGATGTGGAGTAGGCTATCAGAAGACGTGCCGCTAACTACATACTCATGGATAGGGAACTGTATAAGAAAGGAATGCACGTACACCTATTATTAAGATGCACTGGCAGGGAACAAACCATCCTGGTAATGGCCGAAAGCTATGAGGGCATATTTGGTGTGCATTAAACTGGCAACAAGATGCGATGGTTAATTGGAAGATATGACTATTATTGACCTAGTATTTTAAAACTTTTCATTGAGTATGCAAGATGTTGTCAAGCATGTCAATGCCACGGATCTATCCAAAGGGCGCCAATAATACAAATCCATCTTGTAATCAAGCCAAGGTTGTTCAGAGCTTGGGCCAAGGATTTGATAGGGAAGATTTTTTCCCTTCTATGAAGTAGCATTCTTTTATCATTTTGGCTACCAACTATTACACAAAGTGGGTGGAGGCCATTCCATTGAGGACGGTTAATCAAGCTAACGTCATACGAATGATAAAGGAAAACATTGTGCACCGATTTGGGATTCCTTAACACATAGTGGCTAACTAAGGAACAATTTTTGTAAGTGGTGAAGTTAAGGAATTTGCATAGGAGTATGGCTACAACGTAATCCACTCAACCCCTTACTATGTGCAAGGAAATGGTAAGGAATAATCTACTAATAAGGTGATGAAAAGGATTATCACAAAAATGGTAGAAGACAACCTAAGGGGATGGCACGATAAACTATCAGAGGCACTATGGGTATATAAAACGTCCAAACGGTAAAGCACCGTAATCATGCCATTCAAGCTAACATATGGGCACGACGCGATCTTTCCAAATGAAATCACCATGAAATCATTGTGAGTGAATTTTTAGAATAGGCTAAGTCCAACTAAATGCAATGAGGCAATGATAATCATGCTTAAGGATTTGGACAAAGTGCAGCTGGGCACTTTGAATTGCACTAAAGTACAAAAGATCAGAGCTATCAGGGAATACAACAATGGAATAGGACCTTCAGCATATGTGGCTTAGTATGGAAAGTAAAGTTGGCTTTGGGACTTAATGATCCAAGGACTAGAAAATGGTTGGCCAATTAGGAAGGGCCATTTAAAGTCCTCAAGATAAAAAAAGACGATGTTTACCACTTATGAGATTTGGATGGAGAACGCCAATCTTCGATCTATTAATAGACATTTCTTGAAGGTCTATAGCCCAACAGTGTGGGAGGTTGCTAAGAGACTCATCCTAAGGCCAATATGAAGATCAAAGGAATCAGACAGAATGTGGCTGCCAGATACATCAGATGCAGATGTAGTATTTTCTTCCAACTTCAACAACTGCATACTATCAACCTATTTTTCCTTACCTCCAAGACAAGGATCTACAAAAAGAACCCAGGATGGAGGCAAAATGAAGTGTCCATCTGAAGGAAGAACATGAAGTTGGTTGGTTTTTACCAACTATGGATGTGAAAGGAAAAATACATAGTAAGACCGAAGGTGAAAGAGTTTGGAGGTCAACAAGGTTATTATCTAGCTTTCTCCCTTCTAGGTTAGGTGGTTCCAAAAGAACATCAGTCATATTGCACAATGAAGAAGGCATTTGTTAGTCTGTTTTGCTCTAAAAAGAACACAAGTCCTTCAGCATTTATAGGCTATGAAAGAATTAAATACTTTAATGGCCTTACGTCGAAAACAATCAACATTTATGGCAGTTTAACGAGGGAAATGAAACATCACTCTGAATAGCAGTCAAGGCTCTAAAATGCACGCACGTGGATCAAACAATGAAAACATGATATATATGGCAATTAATGTCATTTAGTTCGCAATTATGTCAACCATCACAAAAGAAGTGAAAATGCATATATAAATGGAAACGTAAAGGGCATAGACCATTTCTATTTTTTATTTATTATTTTTTAGGAACTACACATTATCAAAAAAAAAAATGAACTTCTAGTTGATACAGTGATCTATTCATGCCCTATAACTGGACCGAAGCTGACTCAACAGGGGCCAAGTCCGCATCCATAAAGGTTATGGTATTGACTGTAGTAGCCTTAAGATCCTCCAAATACTCCTGGTAGAATGCATATTCCTCTAAGAGTGCTGCATTTTTTGCCTCAAGTTTAGCAATCTTGCGGTCTATCTCAACCAAGCTCTAGGGGAGAGAGTCAAAGCGGCCTAAAGGACTAGAGTAGGTTTGGATATACTAATTTAAGTTGACTAACCATACTGGTTTTTCATAAATATTAGCAAGAAAATCTTGGCGCTTCTAATGCAACGACCGTGCTTCCTAAAGGAGGGTTGGAAATGCATCAGCTAAACAGACAAGAGCCAAATAGTCCTATTCAAGAAAAAAAGGAGAGGAAGAGAGGAATCTGGTCGAGCTAAGTTGTTCCTCAAGAAGGTTTATTTCTACCGCCAAGACAACAAGATGGCCAGTAAGGACCGTCATCATGGTCCTATGATGGTTTTCAAACTCGCGATTTAGAATTAGCCATAATTGCTCAAAGGAGATAGGACTAGAAGAGAGATGAGCCTTCAAGGAAGCTCGAATGGCAAGCAAGTTAGTGTCACACAAAGGTAAAGTGATCGACAAGGAAGTAATGACCTGAGTTTAAGGCGCGACCTGAATAATCTCAGTGACCACAGGAGTATTTTGGCCTGTTGGAGAACCAGGAAGTTCCTGCTTGGGGGCTAGACATTCTTAACTCTCAAGGTCCATAATTTTAACATCGTCGACCCTATCAAGGCCTATTCTATCAAAAGAATGCACCGACAGAGCTAAGTCAATGGCAGTCATGGAAGAGGCTGTAAAAATTAGAGCGGTAGCTAGGTCGAGGGGTTCTAGATTCCCAAAGGTGGCATCTTAGGCTAGTAGAAGGAGTACCTTCACATTGAAGGACATGACACAAAAGGGAGGCATCATCTTCAACATCTTGGTCCTTGTCAATCAGAGCATAAGGAACAAATGCGAATGGAGTTACAGAAGAACGTTGTCGCTTATCCTTGTAGCAAGATCGCTTTGGAGAAATGGGAATAACTAAAGAAGCCAGATATGTGGAGATTGTAGGATATGGGTCAAATTCCCAAGGAGGAATAACAGTAGAAGGAGAAGTCCTAACCGAACCAACCCTAGGAGATAACTGAACTCATGATGGGAAATTCACACGGTTAAGGATAGTGGTCATTTGACAATTGAACTACCGAAGAACATATATTTTCCACCAAGTCTTGGCAAGCTTTGAAACATTGAATGACTTTGTGAAGGAAGTCATTCGAAAAGAGTGACGGGCAAGAGAGTAGTGTCGACTAACTTCTCGAATGTTCATTTCAGTCACATTCAGCCGATTAATGTAATCAACATTAAGAGTGAGACCAAAGGGATAAGGAATCTACTACACTAGGCCGAATTAGGGGGCAAAATGTTGAGACATGCAGACTTCAACGCTGCAGTGAGCATTGGCACCACTAGTCAGCCCTAGGTAATAATGTAGGTCTCAAGAGTGAAGATAGCAGGACTAGGCATCCTAATGAGAAGTAGGAGTGTTAATAGGAGCCTTCTCGGGCCAGTATAGGAAATATTCAGGACTTCAGTTCTGGGCAAATGACATCCAAATGGGCCATGAGCCATTCAGATTATACAAATCAGAAAAATAGTCAACAAAGGACTATTGTCTAGAGGGGTCGTGGCATGTAGAAGGCCATAAGAAATGGTGTTATTATCAAGTGAGAGAGAAATCTCTAGGAAATAAGTACGAACCCATAGCTGAAGCACTCAAAGAGGACATGAACCCCTCTACATCTTCGATGCCACCGCCTCCCATATTCCATGATAAAGTGGGCAAGCATGACAAGGGCAAGAATGTAGAAAGTTCCCACGGCCAAGAAGAAGGCCAAGGGAATATACTCCTTGGTCACCTTGAAAGACGGAGTACAAAAAAAAGAACTAGTTAAGTCAATAAATTAAGAACGAGATGTGTTCTCAAGTAGAAGAGCCATCACGGCCACTGCAAGCCACAACGAAAAAAGAATAGGCAGTGATTAGCTTGTTATGAATGTCACGTGACAATACGTAATCTGCTTCAATGTGCGTAAGTAGAGCATTAGCCTCGGTCCCGAATGGAGGAAGACAAAGGAAAGTGGACATATCATATACCGTAAGGCCTATCATGCCAAAGCGAAAGCGAAAGGAATTATTCTCCACTGACCAAAATAAGAGAGCAACATCGACAATGACTTATTGATAGGTGTCGTGATAATGCCCAACTCTATGACATCATAAATTCCAAGATGCCACCATAGAGTTCCCTTGATTGCTTTAACACGTGCAACCCACAAAATCTAATTAGGGGAAGGGGCTTTCAATGCATGAATTGGGTTGCTACTAAGCCAGTTTGCCCATTGGAGAGATTCATTGAATTTAAAAGGCAAGGACATGTGAGAGTCATATTAAATGCACCAACCTTCATCTCGAGGCATCACTTTAAAGGCCAGCCTAAGAGCCATTTTTTGGTGTTAAAGAAGAATCAGAAGCGGATTAATGACACAAAAAGTGTATTCAATAGCCTGCACTTGTGAAAAGAGTCGCTTCAAGAGAAATTGCACGAGGATTCTCCATTAATAAAGATGAAGAAGAAGAAGGAAAGTCAAAATAATGACTAAATAGAAGGTTTGAAAATGCATTATATAGGTACAGAGAACGTTCCAAAATGATGATTTAAAAGATACGAACGGATCACGTGCCAGCCATTTCTTGCAGATCTAAAAAGACTACAGGTAGACCGAAAGACTACGTGTAGAACATTAGCTGCAATTCTCGAGTTTCACGACCAAAAGTAATCTGACAACTTAGCAGAGCCAGTGTAGCAGTGAAGGTTTAAATTCAAAGAAGCCAAAATGACACTCTGAATGTGGAGTATCCAGTCGATTCATTTGAAGGGGCAGAAATGTTTACACCAAAAAATAGCAAGATTAGAGGGTGACACATGGAAAGGATCTGAAGGTCACAAGGTAGTATGTGAGAGTCCATAATTGATAGCGCGGTTAGAAAAGTAGTACTCTTAGGATCCCTAGAGATGAGGAAATGTCACATGAGCCACCGACTGGAGATGGTTAAATATACATTCACATATCTTAAGGGACAGGGTCATGATCCCAAGTAGTGGCCGAAAAAGATTAATTAACAGTTAAGATTCATCCCTATAGATAATAGAGGCTAAACTACCGAGAAAGGATCCCACGATCAATCACAAAAAATCTTCACGGAGCCAGCCTATCTTTTTACTTGTTTTTTACTTCCAAGCAATTTTACTTTTCCTGTAATACATCATTCTAGTGATCTTTTACTGCTTTCATTTAATGCTATGTCCAGTGTTCGATTCCCTTTCGAGATTCAAATTTAATTCACTTGTTACTTTGCATTCATACTATTTACTTTATAGTAGTGTTTGATTAGTGCTTAAAGTTAGCATTTTACTATGCTTTTTGGGGAATAATTGTGCTTTGATAGAGTTTAAGTGATGACATTTCAGGTTCTAACATGAACAAGAGCTCAAGGACAACAAATATCACACTTGGATGTAACACCAGTGGATTAAGGGGCAAAATTGGAAAAGCTTGGAACAAAGCAAGAACGTTCGAATGTGGATCAATGTTCGAACGTTCCCCTGAAGTGATTGAAGACCACGCTGCTGAGACATGGCGTGTTGCAGTCAAAAAGGGAGAATACAAAAGTACTTGAGTACCATGTTCAAATGCCAACTCGTGTTCGATCGTGCTCTGGAATCCTGAGAAGACTAGACTACTAAGACCTGGCGTGTTGCAGCAAAGAAAGAAGAACCACATAAGTACTTGAGTACAACGTTCAAATGCTACCCCACGTTCGAATGTTGTCTTGAGTTACTGAGGACCAAGTTGCTGAGTGTAGGGCCAAAGATGTTCAAGACGTATGGAAGTAACCATCATAGAGACCCACTTGAGTAGGGGGTTCAGACCCCATCTGGCGTTCGAACTCCCTTAAATCAAAAACAGAGACAACATTCGAACGACAGATCACGTTCGAATGCTCTTAAAGCAAAAACATACACAATGTTCGAATGACAAATCACGTTCGAATGTCCCCCACTGACTAGCTGTAGAGTTGTTGTCTTTTCACTTGGACTTGGGCGGCAAACACTATTACTTCACCCCCCTCCTCTTCCTTGCCTATAAATACCCACATTGTGGGAGCTTCAAGGAGGGTAATCTTTCTTTTGTAGAGTAGAGAAGAGAGCTAATTTTTGTACATTTCTTGTTTATGTTTTCATTTTACATTTGTATCAACCATGATGGAGGCTAAAACTCCCCTTGTAGTTGAAGACTTTTATTTACTTGTGCTAAGTTTTTACATTCATGTTGTGACAACTATGATATAGGCTTAAACTCTCTTGTAGGTGTCCTTGCTTTTATTTACAAGTATCAAGAGAGATATCCCATCTTTTAGTTGTGGTGGAAACCCTCTAAAAGTAACTAGCTTTCTTTTACTTTCAATGTTATTTTATTTCACTTCCATTGATTGAGCTTCCTTCCTTCTTAGAATAGTGAAACTATTCCACTTTTCTAGAGATTTACCAAAGTCGTGAAGGGTGGAATATGATTCATTCATTNATAGGCTTAAACTCTCTTGTAGGTGTACTTGCTTTTATTTACAAGTATCAAGAGAGATAGCCCATCTTTTAGTTGTGGTGGAAACCCTCTAAAAGTAACTAGTTTTCTTTTACTTTCAATGTTATTTTATTTCACTTCCATTGATTTAGCTTCCTTCCTTCTTAGAATAGTGAAACTCTTCCACTTTTCTAGAGATTTACCAAAGTCGTGAAGGGTGGAATATGATTCATTCATTCTTCATCGAAGAACGGCTCCTCGTTTATTGTACTTTACTTTGTAAGTTCTATACTTTGAGGGATGGGCATCACTCACTTTTCTATCTTCACCCAAGCCATGAAGAATGAGTAGTTCTTTATTTACTCTTTAGTAAGAGGTGATGAATATGTAGAAATTATCCAAAAGTTATATTTGTGCTATCCCTTTATGCTTTAATACTTTATATTTCACTTGTTCATTGAATGATTAAATGTATCTAGCAAAACTAACGTGTTTTGTATAGCCATGGGTTCTTTCTATGTCACAGATGACTCTTGCATGGAAAGACCTGTTGGTTCAAGGCAAGTACCCTGGCTAGATCTTCATGAAAATATTTCAATCTTCACCGTTATTGAGCTTTATCTGAAGAATGGAACATTAATGTNCTATCTTCACCCAAGCCATGAAGAATGAGTAGTTCTTTATTCACTCTTTAGTAAGAGATGATGAATATGTAGAAATTATCCAAAAGTAATATTTGTGCTATCCCTTTATGCTTTAATACTTTATATTTCACTTGTTCATTGAATGATTAAATGTATCTAGCAAAACTAACATGCTTTGTATAACCATGGGTTCTTTCTATGTCACAGATGACTCTTGCATGGAAAGACCTNTATCCCTTTATGCTTTAATACTTTATATTTCACTTGTTCATTGAATGATTAAATGTATCTAGCAAAACTAACGTGTTTTGTATAGCCATGGGTTCTTTCTATGTCACAGATGACTCTTGCATGGAAAGACCTGTTGGTTCAAGGCAAGTACCCTGGCTAGATTTTCATGAAAATATTTCAATCTTCACCGTTATTGAGCTTTATCTGAAGAATGGAACATTAATGTCATGGTTAGATGCCTTGTAGAAACACTTGCTTGTTTGTNAAATATTTCAATCTTCACCGTTATTGAGCTTTATCTGAAGAATGGAACATTAATGTCATGGTTGGATGCCTTGTAGAAACACTTGCTTGTTTGTAGACGGGTTAAATCTCGGCACAGGAAATTCTTGTCAACTTCTAGAAAGGCATCGGAATCATGTGCTTAATTCCCACAGTCCATCTTTACCTTCCAATTAACTTGTTGTTGACATGGGAGTTAATTGAGTTATAAAACACAAGTATAATAAACCGGATGATCAACTTCATGTTCTGATCCTCAAGCTAAAGTCTGAGTGTTTTACATTTGAATTTATCTTATATTTTGTCAAGAAAACTCTTGAACAAAGTCTTCTATTCTATTCAAGAAATCTCACCACTTCAAACTCTCAACATTTCTAGTTACTTGGTCTCTATTATTGTTTACTTCAAAACACCAATCATAGTTCCCTGTGGATTCGACTCNGAGTTAATTGAGTTATAAAACACAAGTATAATAAACCGGATGATCAACTTCATGTTCTGATCCTCAAGCTAAAGGGTGAGTGTTTTACATTTGAATTTATCTTATATTTTGTCAAGAAAACTCTTGAACAAAGTCTTCTATTCTATTCAAGAAATCTCACCACTTCAAACTCTCAACATTTCTAGTTACTTGGTCTCTATTATTGTTTACTTCAAAACACCAATCATAGTTCCCTGTGGATTCGACTTCGGNTATTCAAGAAATCTCACCACTTCAAACTCTCAACATTTCTAGTTACTTGGTCTCTATTATTGTTTACTTCAAAACACCAATCATAGTTCCCTATGGATTCGACTCCGGACTTAATCGGATTATTACTACAGCCTGACCGCCTGCACTTGGGTGTACACATTTTGGATCAAGTCAAATTTTTGACGCCATTGTCGAGGAACCATAAAAGGTGTTTATAGTAAAAGGTAAAAAGACCTCATTTTTTGTGTATAAATTTACTTTACTGTGTATAAAGTTTTTTTAGTTAATTTTATGTCTGAGAACACTCCTCCCTATCAAAATTTGTCGACAGAATCTTCTGGGTCTGTGAATCATCCGGAACCACTTTCACCTAGATTAGTAGCAGACTCATGTGAAAGTAAAATGGCAAATGATGATAGACGAGGAGAAATTCCTGTGAGAAAGGGTGAAGTGCCTAACATTTGAACTCTGTGGAATTACTTAAATCCCACAAGAAATAGTGTCACCTCTTGTTTTATCTTTCCTGAAGATGCACCCCTCTTTACTGTAAAGACAGAGACAATNGCAGAATCTTCTGGGTCTGTGAATCATCTGGAACCACTTTCACCTAGATCAGTAGCAGACTCTTGTGAAAGTAAAATGGCAAATGATGATAGACGAGGAGAAATTCTTGTGAGAAAGGGTGAAGTGCCTAACATTTGAACTCTTTGGAATTACTTAAATCCCACAAGAAATAGTGTCACCTCTTGTTTTATCTTTCCTGAAGATGCACCCCTCTTTACTGTAAAGACAGAGACAGTTCAACTACTCCCTCAATTCCGTGGACTCGAAACAGAAAACTCATATCTGCAAATAAAAGAGATTGGGGAAGTATGTGGAACGTTTCAAGACAATTCGGAGCTGGCCAAAATGAAACCTTTTTCATTCTCTTTAAAGGATATAGCTAAACAATGGCTAAATTCTTTAAAAGCTCTTTCAATACCTGACTGGCGGGCNATTGAGGAAGTATGTGGAACGTTTCAAGACAATTCGGAGCTGGCCAAAATGAAATTTTTTTCATTCTCTTTAAAGGATATAGCTAAACAATGGCTAAATTCTTTAAAAGCTCTTTCAATACCTGACTGGCGGGCACTACAAAATAAATTTTTTAGAAAGTTTTTCTCACTACACCGTACTAATGCATTGAAAAGGTAAATCATGAATTTTTTGATCAAAGAAGGAGAAACCTTTTACCAAAGTTGGGAGTGATTCAAAGATCTACTCCAGTCCTACCCACACCATACTTTTGAGAATTGGAATTTGGTAGGATTTTTCTACGACTGCTTGCCCACTAGACTACATCAGTTTGTTGAAATAATGGCTCAAGGAGAGTTTGTGAGTAAGAGTCCGGAGGAGGCATTCAATTTCTTTGATACCATATCTGATAGTTCTTAAATGTGGGACTCAGCCTCCCTTNACTTTTGAGAATTGGACTTTGGTAGGACTTTTCTACGACTGCTTGCCCACTAGAGTACGTCAGTTTGTCGAAATAATGGCTCAAGGAGAGTTTGTGAGTAAGAGTCCGGAGGAGGCATTCAATTTCTTTGATACCATATCTGATAGTTCTTAAATGTGGGACTCAGCCTCCCTTACCATTGTTGAAGCTAAATCATCTACTTCCCAATGAGGTATGTATGCCTTGAGAGATGACAATGACCTAAGAGCAAAAATGTCCACAGAACAAGTTGATGTTAGCTCTCCCACAGAACAAGTGTGTGAGATCTATGCACTGACAGGACACCCTACTGGGGAGTATCCTACCATTCCAGTATTCAAAGAGGATTTGTTGGAACAAACAAATCTTGTCTCTAACTTCAACAAGCCTTACTCCAACTCATACTCTGAAACCTATAATCCAGGGTAGCAGAACCACCCAAGCTTTACTTGGAGAAACACACAGCCAACTCCCANGTGCACTGACAAGACACCCTACTGGGGAGTGTCCTACCATTCCAGTATTCAAAGAGGATTTGTTGGAACAAAAAAATCTTGTCTCTAACTTCAACAAGCCTTACTCCAACTCATACTCTGAAACCTATAATCCAGGGTAGCAGAACCACCCAAGCTTTACTTGGAGAAACACACAGCCAACTCCCATTAACCAACAACAAGGTTCACAACCACCACCTCAAGGACCTCCCACATACCATCCATACCAACCACCACAAAAGAGGAACCTTGAGGATACACTGAATTAGTTCATACAAAATCAAATGAACTACAACCATAGTTCCACTCAGGCTTTTACTAACTTAAAAACACAGACCACTCAATCTTTTGAGGATCTTAATAGCCACATTCAAAAGTTGACCTAATCCATGACCACACATGAGAAGGGCAAGTTTCCTGCCCAACCAAAACCACCACAAGGCCAATTTCAAGTGGAAAATCCCACAACCATGGAAAATCCACAAGACCAAGCCCAAGTTGTCACTACACTAAGAATTGGCAAGGTGATTGAAAAGATCATCAAATACATGCTATTTCCAAAGCCAAAACCTAAGTCAATCCCAATCAATTCACCAATCGAAACTGAAATAANACTGAATTAGTTCATGCAAAATCAAATGAACTACAACCATAGTTCCACTCAGGCTTTTACTAATTTAAAAACACAGACCACTCAATCTTTTGAGGATCTTAATAGCCACATTCAAAAGTTGACCTAATCCATGACCACACATGAGAAGGGCAAGTTTCCTGCCCAACCAAAACCACCACAAGGCCAATTTCAAGTGGAAAATCCCACAACCATGGAAAATCCACAAGACCAAGCCCAAGTTGTCACTACACTAAGAATTGGCAAGGTGATTGAAAAGATCATCAAATACATGCTACTTCCAAAGCCAAAACCTAAGTCAATCCCAATCAATTCACCAATCGAAACTGAAATAATAGAGCCTGAATGTGAGAAAGAAGAGGAACCTGAGCCCATGATTGAACAAGAACCATAGCCATCAAGGAAAGAAGAACCCTTGTGTTCTATTCCTTCTCTTTTTCCTCATAGACTCAAAACTGCACAGAAGTTAAATAATCAGCCAGAAATTTATGAGCTCTTCAAGCAAGTAAAAATCAACAACCCATTTCTGGATGCAATCAAACAGGTTCCATCTTATGCCAAGTTTCTGAAAGACTTATGCACAATCAAGAGAAGCCAAAATGTTCAAAAAAGAGCCTTCCTTAAAGAACATGTCAGTGTCTTCCTTCAACACAAAACTTTTTCAAAATACAAAGATCCAGGGTGCCCGACTGTGTCGTGTGTCATTGAAAATTTTAGAATCGAACAAGCACTATTAGACCTGGGAGCAAGTGTCAATTTGCTCCCATTCTCTGTTTACCAGCAGTTGGGTCTGGGAGAACTCAAACCCACAAGTGTCACACTTTAGTTGACAGACAGATCTGTCAAAATTCCTAGGGGTATTGTTGAAGATGTAGTTGTCTAAGTGGACAACTTTGTATTCCCCNCTTCTCTTTTTCCTCATAGACTCAAAACTGCACAGAAGTTAAATAATCAGCCAGAAATTTATGAGCTCTTCAAGCAAGTAAAAATCAACAACCCATTTCTGGATGCAATCAAACAGGTTCCATCTTATGCCAAGTTTCTGAAAGACTTATGCACAATCAAGAGAAGCCAAAATGTTCAAAAAAGAGCCTTCCTTAAAGAACATGTCAGTGTCTTCCTTCAACACAAAAATTTTCCAAAATACAAAGATCCAGGGTGCCCGACTGTGTCGTGTGTCATTGAAAATTTTAGAATCGAACAAGCACTATTAGACCTGGGAGCAAGTGTCAATTTGCTCCCATTCTCTGTTTACCAGCAGTTGGGTCTGGGAGAACTCAAACCCACAAGTGTCACACTTTAGTTGACAGACAGATCTGTCAAAATTCCTAGGGGTATTGTTGAAGATGTAGTTGTCTAAGTGGACAACTTTGTATTCCCTGTTGACTTCATCATCCTCGATACTCAACCAGCAAAGTATTCAGAGAACCCATTTCCTGTTATTCTTGGTCGACCCTTCCTAGCAACTTCAAATGCACTAATCAATTGCAGGAATGAGGTCATGAAATNCAAGAGAAGCCAAAATGTTCAAAAAAGAGCCTTCCTTAAAGAACATGTCAGTGTCTTCCTTCAACACAAAAATTTTCCAAAATACAAAGATCCAGGGTGCCCGACTGTGTCGTGTGTCATTGAAAATTTTAGAATCGAACAAGCACTATTAGACCTGGGAGCAAGTGTCAATTTGCTCCCATTCTCTGTTTACCAGCAGTTGGGTCTGGGAGAACTCAAACCCACAAGTGTCACACTTTAGTTGACAGACAGATCTGTCAAAATTCCTAGGGGTATTGTTGAAGATGTAGTTGTCTAAGTGGACAACTTTGTATTCCCCATTGACTTCATCATCCTCGATACACAACCAGCAAAGTATTCAGAGAACCCATTTCCTGTTATTCTTGGTCGACCCTTCCTAGCAACTTCAAATGCACTAATCAATTGCAGGAATGAGGTCATGAAATTAACCTTTGGGAATATGACTCTTGAGCTGAATATTTTCAATGTTGTCAAACACCCTGGAGAAGAAAAAGAAATAAATTTCATTGAGTCTTTGGTTCAAGACCATCTAACTAACACATTCTATGAAAAATTCACTGAATTTTCTTTGTTAGAATCCATCACATCTAAAACAACAGATGATGATCCAAAGAATTGACCAACTCATACTGTTAATACTTGGGCTGTCAAATTCGAGGAACTTTCGCCAAGTGGCACAAAGCCACTCTCATCAAGTGCCAAGCCACCAAAACCTGNCATTGACTTCATCATCCTCGATACACAACCAGCAAAGTATTCAGAGAACCCATTTCCTGTTATTCTTGGTCGACCCTTCCTAGCAACTTCAAATGCACTAATCAATTGCAGGAATGAGGTCATGAAATTAACCTTTGGGAATATGACTCTTGAGCTGAATATTTTCAATGTTGTCAAACACCCAGGAGAAGACAAAGAAGAAAAAG
This sequence comes from Ilex paraguariensis, assembly GCA_963454935.2. Taxonomy (NCBI): domain Eukaryota; kingdom Viridiplantae; phylum Streptophyta; class Magnoliopsida; order Aquifoliales; family Aquifoliaceae; genus Ilex; species Ilex paraguariensis. The sequence continues at coordinate 118,484 of CAUOFW020002813.1, forward strand.
AAATAAATTTCATTGAGTCTTTGGTTCAAGACCATCTAAATAACACATTCTATGAAAAATTCACTGAATTTTCTTTGTTAGAATCCATCACATCTAAAACAACAGATGATGATCCAAAGAATTGACCAACTCATACTGTTAATACTTGGGCTGTCAAATTCGAGGAACTTTCGCCAAGTGGCACAAAGCCACTCTCATCAAGTGCCAAGCCACCAAAACCTGAATTAAAACCTCTCCTATTTGACCTCAAATATGCATTTCTAGGAGAGGATGAGTCGTATCCAATGGTAATTTCATCTAAGTTCACAGACTTGCATGAGTCGTACCCATTGAATGGACCATCGCTAACTTGAAAGGTATAAGCCTATTGATCTGTAATCATATCATATACCTGGAAAAGGATTCAAAACCCTCTCGTCAAATGCAGCGATGACTGAACCCTCACATGAAGGAAGTCGTGAAAATGGAAGTGCTTAAACTTTTAGATACAGGAATAATCTTTCCCATCTTCGATAGCAAATGGGTTAGTCCAACCCAAGTTGTGCCCAAAAAGTCTGGGGTCATAATAGTCAAAAATGAAGCAAATAAACTAGTACCAACTAGAGTCTTCATAGGATGGCAGATGTGTATTGACTATCGAAAACTCAATTTAGTGACTAGGAAATATCATTGCCCTCTTCCCTTTTTGGACCAGGTTCTAGAAAGAATTGCAGGCCATGAACTTTACTGTTTCTGGGATGGCTATTCCGAATACAATCAAATTGAGATAGCACCCAATGATCAGGAGAAAACCACATTCACATGCCCCTTTGGCACTTTTGCATTCAAAAAGATGTCATTCGGACTTTGTAACGCTCCTACAACATTCTAAAGATGTATGTTGAGTCTGTTCAGTGACATGGTCAAAAAAATTTGAAAGTGTTCATGGATGACTTCTCTATCTATGGTGACTCATTTGATTTGTGTCTAGACAACCTAGAAAAGGTGTTGATAAGGTGTAAAGAAGTCAATTTGGTATTTAATTGGAAGAAATGCCACTTCATGTTAACACAAGGCATTGTCTTGGGTCACATTGTGTCGTCCGAGGTAATGAAAGTTGACAAGCCCAAAATAGATCTAATTGGGAACTTGCCTGCTCCCAATACTATAAAGGATATCCGATCATTTCTAGGACATGCAAGATTTTACAAGAGATTCATAAAAAGATTTCAGTACCATAGCAAAACCCATGTGTCATCTCCTGAGTCAGGACGTAATCTTTGATTGGAGTGAAATGTACGAAAAAGGTTTTGACAAGCTTAAAGGCATGTTAATTTTTGCCCCAATAATGCAGTCCCCTGACTGNCGAATACAATCAAATTGAGATAGCACCCAATGATCAGGAGAAAACCACATTCACATGCCCCTTTGGCACTTTTGCATTCAAAAAGATGTCATTCGGACTTTGTAACGCTCCTACAACATTCTAAAGATGTATGTTGAGTCTGTTCAGTGACATGGTCAAAAAAATTTGAAAGTGTTCATGGATGACTTCTCTATCTATGGTGACTCATTTGATTTGTGTCTAGACAACCTAGAAAAGGTGTTGATAAGGTGTAAAGAAGTCAATTTGGTATTTAATTGGAAGAAATGCCACTTCATGTTAACACAAGGCATTGTCTTGGGTCACATTGTGTCGTCCGAGGTAATGAAAGTTGACAAGCCCAAAATAGATCTAATTGGGAACTTGCCTGCTCCCAATACTATAAAGGATATCCGATCATTTCTAGGACATGCAAGATTTTACAAGAGATTCATAAAAAGATTTCAGTACCATAGCAAAACCCATGTGTCATCTCCTGAGTCAGGACGTAATCTTTGATTGGAGTGAAATGTACGAAAAAGGTTTTGACAAGCTTAAAGGCATGTTAATTTTTGCCCCAATAATGCAGTCCCCTGACTGGACTCTGCCCGTTGAACTAATGTGTGATGCAAGTGATTATGTTGTAGGTGTTGTATTGGGACAAAGAAAATATAAGAAATCACATGTCATTTACTATGCAAGCAAAACTTTGAATGATGCTCAAATGAATTATTCAACAACTAAAAAAGAATTGTTTACGGTAGTTTATGCTTTGGAAAAATTTCATCCTTATCTTGTTGGTTCTTCTATTACTGTGTTCACTGACCATGCAACATTAAAATTCTTGCTCACAAAGGAGGATGCTAAGCCTAGGCTTTTAAGATGGATACTCTTACTTCAAGAGTTTGACTTGGTCATTAAGAACAAGAAGGGTGTTGAGAATGTGGTGGCAAGCCATCTATCCAGGTTAACTTATTAATTTCACAAGGATGGACTGCCAATTAATGAAAAATTCTCCGATAAACAACTGTTCATAATTGATGAGACCCCATTGTATGCTGATATTGCTAATTTCCTTGCCACTGGAACACTCACTCTGTCTTTCTCCTCTGTAGAAAAAAAAATTTGAGGGAGGTTCGTAACTTCTTTTGGGAAGATCCGTACGTATTTAAGTACAGTAAGGATCAAATCATAAGACATTGCATCCCTGCCCAGGAAAAGCAGACAGGTAATATACTTTTGTCATTTTGAAGCATGTGGTGGCCACTTTTCCTCAAGAAATATCGCTGCAAAAATCTTGCAGTGTGGATTTTACTGGCCCACACTTTTCAAAGATATTCATCCCTTTTGTTTAATTTGCGATAGATGCCAAAGGTTGGGAAGCATTTCAAAAAGAAACATGATGCCCTTAAACCCGATTCTTGTGATTGAAATTTTTGACTGTTGGGGCATTGATTTTATGGGACTATTCCCCCCCTTCCTTTGGCTATCTATACATTTTAGTAGCCGTAGACTATGTATCCAAATGGGTTGAGGCAATTCCATGCTGAAATAATAATCATCAAACAATGATCAATTTTTTAAAAGAAAACATTTTGTCCTGGTTTGGAGTAACTGAATCAATCATAAGTGATGGGCAGACTCATTTTTGCAATCGCCCTTTCTGAAATTTGATGAAAAAATATTTGATTTTCCATAAAATTATAACCCCTTATCATCCACAAACTAGTGGATAGGCTGAATTAGCTAATCGGGGATATCAAATTAATTTTAAAAAAAAATGATAAATTCAGACTGCAAAGATTGGTCGCCAAGACTAACTGATGCACTCTGGGCATATCGCACTGAGTTTAAAACAATTTTGGGCATGTCTCCTTATCGATTAGTCTATGAAAAGCCGTGTCACCTACCTATGGAATTGGAGCATAGGGCATACTAGACCATTAAAGCATTGAACTTTGACCTAGATAAGGCTGGACTTTCAAGAAAACTTCAGATTAACGAATTGGATGAATTGCGAAATGAAGCATAGAAAAATGGTAAGATTGCTAAAACCAGGATGAAAATTTTTCATGACAAAAACATTATGCAGAAGTCTTTTGAACCTTTTCAAAAAGTCTTGTTGTTTAATTCAAGACTCCGCCACTTTCCTGATAAGTTGAGATCAAGATGGACACGGTCTTATATTGTCAAAAAGGTGTTTGAACACGGAGCAGTAAAAGTGAAAAATCTATCGAAAGGTAATATATTTACTGTTAATGGTCAGCGGTTAAAACCATCTTTGGAAAACTTTGTCAAAAATTTGGAGACCATTCTTTTAATGGATCCAGAATATCGCTTCGAGAAAAGTGTCTGACGACACAAAAAGGGGGCGGGTCAGGAAAAACCCGATTAAACCCGACCCACAGGTGCACCTTTATAAGCTACCTTTCCCCTTTTCTTTGTTTTCCCCACTGCCTTTTCCCTTTTATGTTTTTTCTTTCTTTTTCTTCTTTTTCTTCTGCGCTATTCACGATCTTCTAGAACCACAACCCATCTCCCAGCGACACCATAACCATACTACCCGAGGACCCAGTCCTTTGTCTCATAATCTACATGTGTTTACTCTATTTGTATATGGCTCTTCTTCTTCTTCTATCTTCACTTAGAATCAAGGGTTTTCAACTTAGTAAAAACCCAGATCTGCAAAAAGATGTTTGATTTTGTGTATTTTGCTTGTAGGTTTTAGTAAATGAACAAGATCTCTACCGTTCAAACTCATCTCCAAAGCTCAACATATCGGTAAATTCAAAACATTGGAAAAAAATGTTCAATTTAGGTTGGGGGTGAGAACTACAGTTCATATGTGCCTGTAGAAAATTTTTAAATTTGCGTTGTTATTGTTCCTGATCAGATTTTGTACCGTGTTTTGTATTTTGATGGTTATGTTTGTGAGTCATCTCTAATCGTATTTGTGGCTGACAAACATTAAAGAACCAAATAGTGAGTCTTAAAGCATAGAAAACAAGAATGTTAAACTTTTTTGGTTAAGTCTGGGAGTTTTGTACACTTTTCCTTCTGATATGCATACTGTAATCATGAGAAAAGCAAGATTGGTAAGAAAGAATGAGATCCGAGAAGAGCAAGCGAAACCCCTCTGTGGTAGAAGCACCTTTGCTAAACGTCATCGTGCCAAAAGGCTTGGTGCTTATAAATAGTGTGTCAGAGTCTTCCGTGAGGAAAGATATAATCAGTGTTCTGAATCAATTTTTGGTCACACACTCAATCGATTAGACTAGATAGTGAATGGGCAGAGTAAGGATTATCCTGACACGCTATCCTATTCCGGTACTTTGCTTAACCGGTTTGTGCGACAGAAAATTAGAAAAGTCACTAGTTGTTCGAATTACACAGATACATAGGGAGACTCGGATTAGAATAGGTGGGATGAAAGCCAAGGGTCCAAATTTTTGTAAAAAAAAAAAATCCTTTTTTTTTGGTACAAACTCTTTTGACTGGAATGAAAATATGGGCCGAGTAAGGAATGTCCCAGAATACCAACCTAAAGCGTGGGTAGGGACTTATCCTGAGATGCCANATGTTTTTTCTTTCTTTTTCTTCTTTTTCTTCTGCGCTATTCACGATCTTCTAGAACCACAACCCATCTCCCAGCGACACCATAACCATACTACCCGAGGACCCAGTCCTTTGTCTCATAATCTACATGTGTTTACTCTATTTGTATATGGCTCTTCTTCTTCTTCTATCTTCACTTAGAATCAAGGGTTTTCAACTTAGTAAAAACCCAGATCTGCAAAAAGATGTTTGATTTTGTGTATTTTGCTTGTAGGTTTTAGTAAATGAACAAGATCTCTACCGTTCAAACTCATCTCCAAAGCTTAACATATCGGTAAATTCAAAACATTGGAAAAAAATGTTCAATTTAGGTTGGGGGTGAGAACTACAGTTCATATGTGCCTGTAGAAAATTTTTAAATTTGCGTTGTTATTGTTCCTGATCAGATTTTGTACCGTGTTTTGTATTTTGATGGTTATGTTTGTGAGTCATCTCTAATCGTATTTGTGGCTGACAAACATTAAAGAACCAAATAGTGAGTCTTAAAGCATAGAAAACAAGAATGTTAAACTTTTTTGGTTAAGTCTGGGAGTTTTGTACACTTTTCCTTCTGATATGCATACTGTAATCATGAGAAAAGCAAGATTGGTAAGAAAGAATGAGATCCGAGAAGAGCAAGCGAAACCCCTCTGTGGTAGAAGCACCTTTGCTAAACGTCATCGTGCCAAAAGGCTTGGTGCTT
>CAUOFW020002813.1:129321-139402 GCA_963454935.2 Ilex paraguariensis
CTTTACACATTACATGCCAAAATTTAATTACAAGTCTAATTTTACAAAAGAAATGGATTGAAAGCCACAAGTCGGCTTTTCTTCCTCCGTAAGTGCTCGAGTAAGTGTTGTCCCTCGGCGTATGACCCGTACCTGAAATGTTTCCCGTATAGGGTGAGCCAACGCCCAGTAAAGAAAAACTCCTACTAGGGCTACTCCCCACCTTAAATGCATATGCAATGTGTATAAGCAACATTTAACATTTAACAACCATTCATACAAGAATATGTATTCAATGTTGAAATGCAACTATGTCATGCCATGAAATAAGATGATACTCACTCATGCACTTAAACCCAAGTCCTCACTGACTTCCACAACACAATGCAATGCCAATGTGTAATGACCCATCTTNTGATCCGTCTTCGACGAAAATACATCCAATTATTGCTTTGAATAAAAAATCGTGCGTTTTATAAATTAGATCATTATTGGATGGTACTCATTAAATGAGTATTTTCTTATAAATCAAAATCTTGTGTCTTGTTGGGCAACGGATTTTGGATTTTATACCGCCGGTTCCGTATACCATACTACACTTTTNATCATTATTGGATGGTACTCATTAAATGAGTATTTTCTTATAAATCAAAATCTTGTGTCTTGTTAGGCAACGGATTTTGGATTTTATACCGCCGGTTCCATACACCATATTATACTTTTTCGAAATTTCACCACAGGGGAGTGTATAACCAAGTCGCCGGGTCTTGCACCCGAGGGAGAGTCTAGCCCTACTTGCTATACCCGACACAAGTTTTCTTCCATGCAACCATGCGACTCAAAGGGGATCTTCGATCCACTTTTTCCCGAACCCACATACCAACCACCAAACAAGGTGTTTGATCAACCATGCATCTCACACACCCACACTCATGACTTATGCCCATGAATGTGATGCCTCTATGCACAATGATACAATGTTCAATATGCTATGAATGACATATGAACAATCTCAACATATCATGATAAGTTATGTTCTAAGCATATAGATACCATATTTGTCACAAATTCAATATATCATAACATGCATATACCAACAATTGCATTTCCAATCATAAATCATGTCATAAGTCCATAATTTCACTTTCATAATCATAGGCAAGTGATATCACAACTTTTAGGCTAATAACACACCTAATCATTAAGGCATAATATAACACATAACAGCCCATGTAATAGCCCACGTAACGGTTCTTATCTAAACCACAAAACAGCCCATACATAGCCCAAAAAATAGCCTAAAAACAGTCCGCAAAAATAGTCACAATTTCAGCCCAAGAATAGTCACAATTTCAGTCCATAACATGGCCTAAAAATAGTCCATAATTCAGCCCTTTAACAGCCCAAATTTAGCCCCTTAACAGTCCCTAATTAGTGCACAAAACAGCCCATAATTAGTGCACAGAACAACCCTTAATTAGTGCACAAAACAACCCTTAATTAGTGCCCAAAACAGCCCTTATTTCAGCACCAAAACAGTCCATTTGGACAGCCCACATATAAACCAATTTCAGTCATTAAAAGTCCACTTAAGGTAAGAATAAAATCAAGGTAGGAGGGAACCCTACCTCAATAGAAGTGTAAGAACTTCTATAACACCAAATCAACCTCAAAGCTTTGATTTTCCCCAAAGTCTCCTCTTGGATCTTCGGTGAAATCCACTCTTTTTGGTACGTACGCGTAGCCCTCGTCGAGGAGATGAACTTTGGCTCTTGGTCCGAGTTGATCCGAGCGACGGAACTCCGGATATTAAAGAAGGAAGAATTGTTTTCTCTCTTTTCTCTCCAACGTGTGAACCAGCAGAATACAGAGATATTTCTGCTGAAATATCTANTTCTCTCTTTTCTCTCCAACGTGTGAACCAGCAGAATACAGAGATATTTCTGTTGAAATATCTAATATTTAACACTATTTATAATTTTCAAGACATGGCCCGAGTCGCGCCACGTGTCACCCACTTGCTCAGTCCGCTTTTGCCTCGAAACGATTTAATTTCTTACCAGTTTAAGCTCAAAAATTTTATATTAAATTTATTTAAAATATTTTTCAACTTTCAAAATTTTTTTTTTAAATTTCGTTTTTGCGGGTCATCGAACACCCGTCGCCTCGAAAAATGTGAAAAACTCGACTATCTCGGAATTCGACGAAAATTGACAGGGCAGCTAGATTTTGAAATGCGAATCCAACGATGAGGTCTGTTTCATCACATGAGGTCTAGAAAAATACCATTTTTTCAACCCGCGCTATAATGGCAAATTACCATTTTACCCTTTTTTTCAGAAAAAATTAAAATTTTTTCCGGGTTTCACACAGATCACGGGGTCAGGGTGAGGCATGAGATGGAGATTCAAAAGCTGATGGGGNATTAAAATTTTTTCCGGGTTTCACACAGATCACGGGGTCAGGGTGAGGCATGAGATGGAGATTCAAAAGCTGATGGGGCCACTAAACAAGGCCTATTTTCAGAGAAGCCAAGGCCACAGTGGTGCCCCGACTGCAAGACAAAAAGTGCCCCCTCCCCAAGGAGTTGATGAAGTGGAAGAAGAGCTTGATGCTGAAGAGGAGAGAAAGATAGAGGAGGAGAGAGAAAGAGGCAGGTCCCAACATGACCACCCTGTGTTCTTTATGGGACATCATGCTTAGCATTGAAGCTAAGAAGGATGAGATCCTTAGTCTTTTGAGGGGTGGAGCTAGTGGAATTTGTGGAGACAATGGAGATGGAGGAGATTGAGAGGGTTATTTCTGTTCTTGGAGATGGAGAGTTTGAGTTTTGGTTGCTATTTATTTTTTCTTAGATATGATTCTTCTTTGGGTGTTCTTGGGGATATTTGTGGATGTTGTGGATATTTATTTCTATTCTTGATGGTGGATGGTTGTTTTATAGATGTTTGTGGATATTTGAAATTTATGTTTTGGTCATTTTTTGTATGGATGGATTGAATCATTGGTATTACTGTAAACATCATATTCTATGGAATGAATGATTCAGATTGTCACTTTTATATGTTTAAATACATAGAATTAGCACTTTGGTAATTCTTGATAATAAATGAAACAANATTTGAAATTTATGTTTTGGTCATTTTTTGTATGGATGGATTGAATCATTGGTATTACTGTAAACATCATATTCTATGGAATGAATGATTCAGATTGTCACTTTTATATGTTTAAATACATAGAGTTAGCACTTTGGTAATTCTTGATAATAAATGAAACAAAATGTGCATTCAAAGGTTGCTTGTTAAAATGACTAAAGCATATGATCAGTTTGACACCTCAACTTAGCAACCAAGACTTGAAACCACATTTCTTGGAAAACTGGTATTATCTCTATGCTTAATTGTCCAATGCACATTAGTATGTGTCATTCTTAAGGTACAAGATGATCAGACTCAAAAATGGAATCGCTATATAACCAACATTCCTTGAAACACTCGACATAACTAGTGGAGATGACAGAGAATACCATGGTAAGTTTTGAGCTTAGCGATGCTTTTGAAAGGACATTTATATATCCCACAAGGAACCTTTGCATATGACACATACATGTGCACATATTTGAGAAAGGATCTTAGACCATCTTTGATTTGACTTTGAGCCTTAGACATTTCTTTCACAAAGTATATCCCTAGTCATCCATGCTTGAGCCTTCAATGAATGAGTTCTTTTTCGAAAAGAACCCATACGATCACCAAGCCACAAGAAAATATACTTGACATACCTTGCTATCTAATTTTCTTGCACCCTCTTATAAATCAATATGATACAGAAAAAGCAAGAGAAAGAGAAAAGACAATGGTGGCCACTGTTCAATGAAAGAAAAGTCGGTGGAAACAACCAAAAGGAAAAGAGACAAGATAAACAGGAAAATGCCAAAAAAGTGAAAAATGAGAAAAGTGAAAGAAAGAAATACAAGTTCTTGGAAAAAGACCGAAAGGTAAGAAAGAGATGTGCTACAATACATAAGGAAAAGATAACTTTTTAAATAACATTAACGTCATTTCGTTTGCCACTGACCTCTAGCCACTTTACAACCTACAAAAAGCCTTAATTGATCTCAAGTCTGATGCATGTGTAGGTTGTCGACTACACGCGGGATACGTCAAATAATATTTCTTTATTTGCATCAATTTTTCTCTATGAGATTATGCCAAAACATGATTAGTTTGTTTCCTTAAACTTCATTCCTTTACTAATTGCGCATGTGATTTTTTTTCGACTGGCAATCTTCTAATTACATGCCCTTTGAGAAACAAGTCACTATAATTGGAGCAAATTTTTGCTAAGAGCACTCTTAGAGAGGGTTATGAAATCAAAGCTATCCATGGAAGGTGGTAAAGTGGAATGTTTGTTATATAAAAATTCTTGTTTCTAGAATGATCATTCCCACTACTCAAGGAATCTCAAATGCCAATGAGACAGATACTAATTTTTGCATAGAATAAATACCTATGAAAGAGGAGCATGTGGGATATAAGTCGAAATTGAGGGTTAGGTGTCCCAACGACCATGATGTTAATTTACTTTAATCAACAATCTCACATACACATCTGTTCAACTGAAGTTTGTGAGTAGCTTCACTGAAAACTCTCACAAGACAACACTCATCCATTAGGGTAAACCTAGTGGTTCAACGGCTTGTTACATATACTACATGCAACCGGATGACATACGANCCAACGACCATGATGTTAATTTACTTTAATCAACAATCTCACATACACATCTGTTCGACTGAAGTTTGTGAGTAGCGTCACTGAAAACTCTCACAAGACAACACTCATCCATTAGGGTAAACCTAGTGGTTCAACGGCTTGTTACATATACTACATGCAACTCATACGAAAAAGGCATTAGAAATAGATTTACATTCAATTGTTGTATTACTAGAGACTAGCAATATTTAGGTTAGGGGGTGTGATTAGTGCTTAAAGTTAGCATTTCACTATGCCTTTTTGGGACTAATTGTGCTTTGATGGAATTTAAGTGATGGCATTTTAGGTTCTAACATGAACAAGAGCTCAAGAACAACAAATATCACACTTGGATGTAACACAAATNTTAGTGCTTAAAGTTAGCATTTCACTATGCCTTTTTGGGACTAATTGTGCTTTGATAGAATTTAAGTGATGGCATTTCAGGTTCTAACATGAACAAGAGCTCAAGAACAACAAATATCACACTTGGATGTAACACAAGTGGATTAAGGGGCAAAATTGAAAAAGCTTGGAACAAAGCAAGAACGTTCGAACGTGGATCAATGTTCGAATGTTCCCCTGAAGTGATTGAAGACCAGCCTGCTAAGACATGGCGTGTTGCAGTCAAAAAGGGAGAATGCAGAAGTACTTGAGTACCACATTCGAATGCCAACTCATGTTCAAACGTGCTCTAGAATCCTGAGAAGACTAGACTACTAAAACCTGGCATGTTGCAGCAAAGAAAGAAGAACCACAGAAGTACTTGAGTACAACGTTCGAATGCCACCCCACATTCGAACGTTGTCTTGAGTTACTGAGGACCAAGTTGCTGAGTGTAGGGTCAAAGATGTTCAAGACGTATGGAAGTAACAATCACAGAGACCACAGGCCACTTGAGTAGGGGGGTTCAGACCCCATCTAGCATTCGAACGCCCTTAAAGCCAAAATAGAGACAACGTTCGAACGACAGATCACGTTCGAATGTCNCGTTCGAATGCCACCCCACATTCGAACGTTGTCTTAAGTTACTGAGGACCAAGTTGCTGAGTGTAGGGTCAAAGATGTTCAAGACGTATGGAAGTAACAATCACAGAGACCACAGGCCACTTGAGTAGGGGGGTTCAGACCCCATCTAGCATTCAAACGCCCTTAAAGCCAAAATAGAGACAACGTTCGAACGACAGATCACGTTCGAATGCCCTTAAAGCAAAAACAGACACAACGTTCAAACAACAGATCACATTCGAATGTCCCCCACTGACTGGCTGCAAAGTTGTTGGCTTTTCACTTGGACTTGGGCGGCAAACACAATTCCTTCCCCCCCCCTCCTCTTCTTCCTTGCTTATAAATACCCCCATTGTGGGAGCTTCAAGGAGGGCAATCTTTCTCTTATAGAGTAGAGTAGAGAGCTAGTTTTTGTACATTTCTTGTTTATGTTTTCATTTTGCATTTGTATCAACCATGATGGAGGCTAAGACTTCCCTTGTAGTTGAAGTCTTTTATTTACTAGTGCTAATTTTTTACATTCATGTTGTGACAACCATGATGGAGGCTTAGACTCCCCTTGTAGTTGTACTTGCTTTTATTTACAAGTATCAAGAGAGATAGCTCATCTTTTGGTTGTGGTGGAAACCCTCCAAAAGTAACTAGCTTTTTTTTACTTTCAGTGTTCTTTTATTTCACTTCCATTGCTTGAGCTTCCTTCCTTCTTAGAAGAGTGAAACTCTTCCACTTTTCTAGAGCTTTACCAAAGCTGTGAACGTTGGATAGCTCCTCGTTTAGTGTAATTTACTTTATAAGTTCTCTACTTTTAGGGTTAAGCATCATTCACTTTTCTAGCTTTACCCAAGCTATGAAGAGTGAGTAGTTCCTCATTCACTCTTTAGTAGGAGGTGATGAATATGTAGAAATTATCCGGAAGTTATTNCATCATTCACTTTTCTAGCTTTACCCAAGCTATGAAGAGTGAGTAGTTCCTCATTCGCTCTTTAGTAGGAGGTGATGAATATGTAGAAATTATCCGGAAGTTATTTTGTGCAATCCCTTTATGCTTTAATACTTTATATTTCACTTGTTCATTGAATGATTGAATGTATCTGGCAAATCTAAGGTTCTTTGTATAGCCATGGGTTCTTTCTATTTCACGGATGACTCTTGCATGGAAAAATCCGTTGGTTCAAGGCAAGTACCCTGGCTAGATCTTCCTGACAACATTTCAATCTTCACTATTGCTGAGCTTTATCTAAAGAATGGAATATTAATTTCATGGTTGGATGCCTTGTAGAAACACTTGCTTGTTTGTAGACGGGTTAAATCTCAGCACAGGAAATTCTTGTCAACTTCTAGAAAGGCATCGAAATCATGTGCTTAATTCTCGCAGTCCATCTTTACTTNACAGGAAATTCTTGTCAACTTCTAGAAAGGCATCGAAATCATGTGCTTAATTCTCGTAGTCCATCTTTACTTTTCGATTAACTTGTTGTTGACATGGGAGTTAATTAAGTTATAAAACACAAGTATAATAAACCGGATGATCAACTACATGTTTTGATCCTCAAGCTAAAGGGTGACTGTTTTACATTTGAATTTATATTATATTTTGTCTAGAAAACTCTTGAACAGAGTCTTCTATTCTATTCAAGAAATCTCATCACTTCAAACTCTCAACATTTTCAGTTACTTGGTCTCTATAATTGCTTACTTCAAAACACCAATCATAGTTCCCTGTGGATTCGACTCTAGACTTAACCAGATTATTACTACAACTTGACCGCCTGCACTTGGGTTTACACATTTTGGATAAAGTCAGTGTTCACAAGTCTATATTTGGTGAAATTATTTAAAGTTCTTGAAGCTCCAAGGCATAGAAAAGAACCTAGAGGTAACCTTACTCCTCTTTATAGTCACCTGAACAGTCACAATTTTAGAACCCCACGTCGGTTCGAGTAAGTAAGGTTGTATGTATTTAGATTTTAAGTCAATATAGATTTTGTCATGCTCGCAATCTGAAAATACGACAAACCATAGTTCAATACACGTTAAAGAGTTCTTTCAAAAGGTAAATAAAAAGATCTACTTTTATTTTGAAATAATGTATGTATACTATGTTGAATGTGTTGAAGTGTAATTTTGCATGATTCGGACTCGATGGCCCTTGGAGAGACCGTTGAAGTGTTTGGCCCTTTTTGTACATTGGATCGACCTTGATCAAGAATTTTCAAGCATGCTGGAAGGTAGAAATCTTTAACTTTTAGGACTCCTACTAGGGCGGGAAAAGCCTNTTTAGGACTCCTACTGGGGCGGGGAAAGCATAAATTGGGCCTTGTTTGATTAGAAATTTGAAGTCGGGCTTGGGCACTGATTACCAAGTTAAGTATGTACTAGCTTGAGCTTCGTAGGGATGTAATTTGGGCTTATTAACCCGAGTCTAATCCTAAGTGGAAAAATACATGTCGTCAGATACATAAAAACTTTGAATTAGTTTTATGGAATAAATAATTGCAAAATCAATGTTTAATTAAAAAATANTCCTAAGTGGAAAAATACATGTCGTCAGATACATAAAAACTTTGAATTAGTTTTATGGAATAAATAATTGCAAAATCAATGTTTAATTAGAAAACAAGGTAAAAATCACGGACATCCCCTGAATTTTGACAATATTACATGGATACCTCCTAATATTTTATAAATAACATGAAGACCCCTAAGATTTGAAATTCATTGCACATAGACACCCTCTGTCTCCCTTCCGTCAATATTGCTAACCAAAATTTATAGTTTCATCCCAAAAGACTTTATTATTTTTACAACTGCCCTTCTCCAAATTTAGTAAAAAAAAAAATTTAATAAAATCAAATAAAATTTGATTTAGTACCCAAAAAATTGATGTAATTTAGTGCTCAAAATATTATTTGAATGAATTTCAATATTAATTTGATAACANCTCTGTCTCCCTTCCGTCAATATTGCTAACCAAAATTTATAGTTTCATCCCAAAAGACTTTATTATTTTTACAACTGCCCTTCTCCAAATTTAGTAAAAAAAAAAAATTAATAAAATCAAAAAAAATTTGATTTAGTACCCAAAAAATTGATGTAATTTAGTGCTCAAAATATTATTTGAATGAATTTCAATATTAATTTGATAAAAATAAAAAAATAATTTGATATTAATTCAACAAAGTTGAATATAAATTGGACAAAATTAAATTTCAATTTTTTATAAAATTATATATCAAATCATAATATAAGGTTCATTTCGTATTGAATATCATTTAGTTTTTACAGTCAATGTGCTATTTTNTTCAATATTAATTTGATAAAAATAAAAAAATAATTTGATATTAATTCAACAAAGTTGAATATAAATTGGACAAAATTAAATTTCAATTTTTTATAAAATTATATATCAAATCATAATCTAAGGTTCATTTCGTATTGAATATCATTTAGTTTTCACAATCAATGTGCTATTCTTTATTTACATTAAGTGTTATTTATGAATTAAGAAGTAAGTGGCAAAATACATATACAAATTTTGAATTAGTTTTATGGAATAAATAATTATATAACATATAATTTTATCTATTTTATGGAGCAAATAATAACAAAAATAAAACAGGGGAAACCAAAAAAAAGAAAAAGGTAATAGTATGAAAGAGAGAGTGTGTGAGTGAGAGAGAGAATATAAGATAGATATATATATATATAGAGAGAGAGAGACTTAAATAAGATATAAGAGTTTTAGAGTTGTAAAATGAATGAAAGTTCAATTAGGACTGTCAGATCAAAATGATTTGAACCGCAAAAAGTTTAAAANGTATGAAAGAGAGAGTGTGTGAGTGAGAGAGAGAATATAAGATAGATATATATATAGAGAGAGAGAGACTTAAATAAGATATAAGAGTTTTAGAGTTGTAAAAGGAATGAAAGTTCAATTAGGACTGTCGGATCAAAATGATTTGAACCGCAAAAAGTTTAAAATAAACAATCTAACTACTTTATTATATAGATATCTATATATAAATCAGAACTATTTTATCTCTCCCTCTCTCTCTCACACACATATATGAGATAAAATAGTAACATTCAAAATAAAAAATTGAAACATTCAAACAAAAAATAGTAAGATAGAATATTAACATATTTATCATGTTCAACAAAAAAATAGTAACATTATACAGTAACATGCTTAAAAAAATAAATAGTTATATGAAAAAATTATACCATAGAACAAAGTAGTAACATGAAAAAAATAAAATCAGTTACATGTGCAATAAAAAAAAGGGAAAATTTTACCCACAACCCCTCTAGTTAGGTCTAAATTCAATGATAACCCC
>CAUOFW020002813.1:139510-169307 GCA_963454935.2 Ilex paraguariensis
CCCCCCCCCCCCCCCCGGGCGATTCTGAAACTTCATTGCACCACCTTTTGGTTTATATTTTCAAATCAAAGACACCCCTTTAACTCTGCTAGTACAAAAAGCATAGTTTTAAAACCCGGCCCGGACACCAACCCGGAGAAGGGATCGGGTCAATGGATTTCTGGTTCAATCACTGGATCACTGGTCGAACCGATGATATAATAAAAAAATAAAAAATAATTATTAATGATAATAAATAGACTAAAAAATTAAAATAGTTATGAAAATAACATGTTTAATATATATTAAATCAAACAAAGTTATCAAACCTGAATCACTTAATTGCATTCAATTAACAAACCAATGCATTCAATTAACAGCCCAGCCTCCACCTTCAAACTTGAATCACTTAATTGCATTCACTTAATTTTTGAGTTAACAAACACTGAACGAATGATTTAGGATTTAGGGCAAAACAGAAGGGGAAAAGAAAAAGACACAAAAATGTGAAAAAAAAACATATTTATACTAAATGAACAAAACCGGCCGGTTTTATAAACCTGGTCCGATTTTCGCGGGTTACCGATTTTCTNACACTGAACGAATGATTTAGGATTTAGGGCAAAACAGAAGGGGAAAAGAAAAAGACGCAAAAATGTAAAAAAAAAACATATTTATACTAAATGAACAAAACCGGCCGGTTTTATAAACCCGGTCCGGTTATCGCGGGTTACCGATTTTCTGACCGGTTCACCGATTTTATTCCGGGTTCTTTGCTCAAACGGTCCAATTACAAAATTGGCCCGGTTAGGGGACCGGTTCACCGGGTCAACCCGCCGGACCGGACCGGGTTTTAAAACACTGACAAAAAGTAACGGTTTGACTATAAATTTTCTAAAAATATCAAAACTACTATTTCTTATATAAATATACTAAAATGTCTTCAACCTTTTTCCCATTATATATATATATATACCATACCCTTTGTTGCTACTGAAGATCAAAAACGATTTGTTATTGCTAAAAGACATAGGGAACTACAGTCAGCTGTTTTTCTTCAACTCATTCTCCACAGTGATCGATCACTACCTAATTTGGTAANTATACTAAAATGTCTTCAACCTTTTTCCCATTATATATATATATATATATATATACCATACCCTTTTTTGCTACTGAAGATCAAAAACGATTTGCTATTGCTAAAAGACATAGGGAACTAAAGTCAGCTGTTTTTCTTTAACTCATTCTCCACAGTGATCGATCACTACCTAATTTGGTAAAAAAAAAAAAAATTCATGCAAATTTGTAAATGTTTTTATGTAGATTTTTTAAAAAAATTTCATGTAGTTTTTTTTTTCATGCAAATATTTTAAATTTTTCATGCAATTTTTATTTTAATTTTTTTTCATATGGATAGTTTTAATTTTTTCTCTTGTAAAGATTTTTAATTTTTTTTTTAANGTAGATTTTTTAAAAAAATTTCATGTAGTTTTTTTTTTCATGCAAATATTTTAAATTTTTCATGCAATTTTTATTTTTATTTTTTTTCATATAGATATTTTTAATTTTTTTTCTTGTAAAGATTTTTAATTTTTAATTTAATTTTATTCATGCACATTTTTTTAATTTTTTTCTTCTATTTTGTTATGTCAATATGTTGTCATGTATTATTATAGAATTGATATCTTCTTCAATTGTTGGTGAAAGCAGAGACATAGGGAAGAAGGAGTTTGACATAAACGTGATTTCTNTCTATTTTGTTATGTCAATATGTTGTCATGTATTATTATAGAATTGATATCTTCTTCAATTGTTGGTGAAGGCAGAGACATAGGGAAGAAAGAGTTTGATATAAACGTGATTTCTATCATTATATTATTGCAATGATTTTTTGTCATTTTAAAGAGTTGCATGATAACTTTGTTATAATATTAATAATCATATTATCACTCATTTGGTCACATAATTGAGTTNATTATATTATTCCAATGAATTTTTATCATTTTAAAGAGTTGCATGATAACTTTGTTATAATATTAATAATCATATTATCACTCATTTGGTCACATAATTGAGTTTTTATAATTTTTATAGGTAAAAATAATTTTTCTATAATAAAAATTATAATATATAAAGTCTATGTTAAAATCTCATCCATTTCTAACTCCTCTACTATCATCTATTCCCCACAATGTCATGTGATAACTTTTGACACATCACCCTTCATATATAAAATTTAAATATTATTTGATAAAATTTAATAATAATTAAATAAATTTGGTTTTAAATTGATAAATTTAAATATTAATTTGTTGTTAATTTAATATTTATATTCAGTGTTGATTTGATAAAATTTAATATTAATTGAATAAATTTAAATGTTGTTTTAATGAAATTGAATGTTCATTTGGTGTTAAATTAAATAACTGACATTAATTTGATAAGTTTAAATGTTAAATTAATCAAATTTAATATATTAATTTTAATAAAATTAAATGTTAATTTGGTAAATTAAATAATAATTTAATGTTAAATTAATGAAATAAAATATTAAATTAATATAACTAAATGTTAATTTGATAAAATTAAATATCAATTTGTGTTGATTTGATGAGATGAAATGTTAATATGGTTNTGTTAATTTGGTAAATTAAATAATAATTTAATGTTAAATTAATGAAATAAAATATTAAATTAATATAACTAAATGTTAATTTGATAAAATTAAATATCAATTTATGTTGATTTGATGAGATGAAATGTTAATTTGGATGAAATTAAATAAATAACATTAATTTGATAAAATTAAATATTAAATTGATGAACCTAAAGATTAATATAATAGAAATAAAAGGGAGTGCATTGAAATTTCAGAATCAGGAGGGGTATTGTTAAAGATAGATCTATTTATAGGATGTGCCGTTGAAGTTATGTCTATTTATAAAGGGTGTGGATAAAATTTATCTTATATAATATTTAGGGCATTTCTATAAATTAACAATGACAATGAAGTTTCAGAATCGAGAGGGAGTGTCATTGAATTTAGACCTAATTACAGAGGAGTGCAGATGGAATTTTTCCTAAAAAATAATATGGGAACAAATAGTAACTTACAAAAAATAATAGTAACAAGGTAGTGCAAAAATTGAAAAAATGTTTCGGAGCACTTCGTCAAAATCCTTTGGGGCATTGCGGAGATGTTTTGATACCGNCATTGAATTTAGACCTAATTACAGAGGAGTGCAGATGGAATTTTTCCTAAAAAATAATATGGGAACAAATAGTAACTTACAAAAAATAATAGTAACAAGGTAGTGCAAAAATTGAAAAAATGTTTCGGAGCACTTCGTCAAAATCCTTTGGGGGCATTGTGGAGATGTTTTGATACGGTAATGAACTCATAATTTTTCAGACACATTAAGATCATCATGTTCGATCAAGACATCAACATTTTTTTTTTCAAAAATAAAGACATCAACAAAAATCCAAAATAAATTTCTTAATAATATATAGAATTGAAAAAAAATATAAGAAAAATAGAGCCACTAGATATTCCTTCGTTGCATGAAAGTCTACAATGCTACCGACCAAAAATCCGGGGGTCATTGTCATCCAAAGTCACCAATTCTAGCGTTTGTTGGCCAAACATCTCGACATTCAATGGCCATATGTTCGTTATTGAGAACAAAGAGGATAAAAAAAGTTATTTGAATTTGAATATCAAATTTATGAAAATANGAGCCACTAGATATTCCTTCGTTGCATGAAAGTCTACAATGCTACCGACCAAAAATCCGGGGGTCATTGTCATCCAAAGTCACCAATTCTAGCGTTTGTTGGCCAAACATCTCGACATTCAATGGCCATATGTTCGTTATTGAGAACAAAGAGGATAAAAAAAGAAGTTATTTGAATTTGAATATCAAATTTATGAAAATAAAAAATAAAAAATATCGGCATATCTCATTTGACAGTTAATTAAGGAGTAACAATTCTCAAGTTAGGAAAATTAATTTAATGCAGCTTCCAAGAAAGAACATTTTGGAGTTTAAAAAAAATTATAAACTTAACTACTTATTAATAAGATTAAAATAGAATTTATCTCCAAATAAATTTGAGTAACAGACTAAACTTATTAAAAGTCCTCTAAATAAGACAGCTTCAATTTTTAATTTTTAGAAATTGGTTTAGGCATGAGCCAAAAAAACCTCAATTTGAATTAAATTTGGGTAAACTCAGGTTCGAGGTTTAGGACCCACGGGTTCAACCCAAACACCCCTCCAATTAGTGAAATCGGCTATGGTTTTTTTTTCCCTCTCAATCTTGAATCTGTTGCCTCTCTCCATCAGCTGCCTCTATCTCCATCTAATGCCTCTCTCCATCACAACACAAAGACATGGACCGCTCATCTATGAGAAGACTTCGCCTAGATCTCGTATGGATCTCGTCTCTACCTCTTTTCAGGTATGGATCTCGTCTCCATTGTAGTGCTTTAAAGATTGTTTGCCTAGAACCATCTGGTAGTCTCTATTTCTTTATTCCTAATTTTCAGAAATGTACTGGCTTGTCATTTATGTGTATCTACTTCTAAATTTTCAGATCTGTATTTATTTATAAAGAACTCCCTCTCTAATTCCTTACTTCTAATTTTCAACCCGAATCACGATTCCAAATTCAACCGAATTTATTAGGCTGAAATTAGCCCGAAATTTACTAGAATTATCAGCCCGAAATTAACCCAAATTAGTTAGTCCGAAGTCAACCCACTCCCTTACCGCATAATTTAACAAATTAATTTTGGCTAGCGGGCCGATTTGAATTTGTGGGACCCACAAACTATGACTGTGGTGGACATAAAAACTAAAAAGGAAAAAGAATCTAGATGGCAAAAAGTGTAAGGGTGGGGTGGCTGTTGCCAAACACAAATGGATTCAAATGACATGATTATTAGGAAGAGATTAATTGGGTACAAACACACAGCAACACTAAACCATCATATCATCTCGACATAAGACTTATATCTACCCCCACACATGAAAAAAGTTGCTTGTAGGCCCTCCAACAGTGTGACCTACTAAATGGCAACTCTTATTAAAGATACAGTACTCACATGATGCTAGGTTACCTATCATTCTTTAATTCTCCAGGCTTTAGCTCTCATGGGACGGTGTAACCTGCAATGGTATGGAAATAATTATTCAAGAATAAAAAATTAAAATGGTTAAGGTCATTGACTATTACTTTAATGATTGTAATTAACTCGGGATAAAGTTAGGATTTATTTTTATTTTTTTTTTGACGAGGTCAAATTGTGGTGAAATCAAAAATTTATTTTTCAATGGAGAACCATTGAGGTGTGAAACATGATTTAAAAACTTGAGGAGGGGGCCATGGCTTCCGTGGGTCATAAAATAGCCAATGGACAGTACCATCCTTATGTAGCAATACAGGGGCAGAGCATTGCATGACATCTCAAGAACAATAAGGGTAAGGTTACTTACTTCCACACTTCTTTCCCACCGGTCGGTTCCTGATGTTACATCGCTTGGGGATAGTGATAGCAATAGCTGGCTTGATACCGGCCTGCTTCGCCAAAGGCGACAGCAGGACAGGGCAGAGACATTGCGGAGCAGTCTTGATTAACCCATTAACTTTGGTGCAGCAAGTGGGAGGGACCGTTGCCCTAGCATTTCCCTCAGCGCTCAAGCAGCGACTTAAGCTGGCAGCTGCAGAGCGTATTGGGGTCCTCCCACACTCCCCGGCTGCACCAGCTGTGTATATAAAAACCTCGGAAATTAACAAGTATAGAACCAAAGTCACATAGTAAAATGTCATCTTGGAGGCCATCTTTCTAAGCTTAAAATGAACTTCTATACTATATGGTCCTATGCCAAAAGTGGTGCAAATATATAGAGCTGTATACTGCAATGTGAATGGAGGGAAAGTTTGAGTTTTTGCGGTAGTGGTGGTTGTGAAACGGGAGGTCACTATGTGGTGTGCGCTTTAAAGTGTTCAAGACGTAATGATTCAATTGTTTTGTTGGAATTTTGCCATTGGGAGTTGGGCAATGAGAGCTAGGTTCATAGGGGGACACATTATCTTTTCGACTAATGGGCAAGGTGCTTCAAAGGATAAAATTATGCTTACTAAATTTGAATACAAAATATTGCATCTTAAATGATACATCAAAATCATGTGTATTTGAATATTTGGTGGAAGTTAATATACTCAATTGATTCAATCACCCACATGGGATATAAACTTTGATA
Organism: Ilex paraguariensis; assembly: GCA_963454935.2. NCBI lineage: Eukaryota > Viridiplantae > Streptophyta > Magnoliopsida > Aquifoliales > Aquifoliaceae > Ilex > Ilex paraguariensis. The sequence goes on from CAUOFW020002813.1 coordinate 145,762, forward strand.
AATGATTTGATAAACATAGCATTGCTTTTTGTGTTCATCGTGCTGATCCAAGGTACGTTTTTAATTTATTTATCAATAGCATTGTATTACATTTTCTGATATCAGTCACATCGCAAAAATCACTGGCCTGTACAATTTAATTCAAATATATTTTATAATAAATGAATTTACTAGAAATTTGTCAAATACTCATTTTTCAGTTTGATTCCCCTAATGGGGAGTGTTAGCAGGGTTAGTTATTTCGTCACCCCTCAAACTATTATATGAGATATGTTTTGTCCCTCTATTATGACATGTCCCACTTTTACGGTAATTGGTTTCACATTGTACTAAATCAAAGTTACTGTTAAAAACTAATGAATATGCAAGGTGCCCCCTCAATTATCCTATATGGTTTCAAATTACATCTTTAACTTTGTCATTTGGTTTCATGTTGTGCCAACAGACTTTTTTTTTTTGTACAAAGTTTCAACAGCGGTTTGAAAATGTAATAATATGAAATGAAATACTATAATTTAAAGGAGAATATGAGAAATTCAATGTTAATTGAGATAAGACAAAACTAATGTGATACTCCGTAACATCGTTAATGTTGGGTGTATTTTTAAAATGTGGCAAAATCACTTATTCAAATCTCTTATCTATATAATGCAATTTAGAATAAAACAGTGACAAGAAAGAACAAAATAGTAACATGTAAATTTATAATTAAACAAACCGATTCGTTTGCAGATCATGAACTATGCTTGAATTTTGTAAATTAAGGCTAGTGTTTGACAATATGCCTTCAAGAGGGATTTTGCCCCTACACTTGATGCTTATGAAAATCTCAGTGTCTATATTCCAAGATACAATGATCTTCATTTAATTGAAAGTAGCACTCCAATTAAATTGTCTAGCAAACCAAAATTGTGTATTGTATTCTCAAAAAATGCAGGGTACTAATGATGAATTTATGAATGTGATGTTGCCTTAATTTGTAATGTATTTTAGAAGTGATCGAAATATGCGATTATGATTCTGATATTGACTGCGAGTCTTTCTCTTACCTTGTGTCAACATCATGACACACAACGAATATGCTTGAGTTGCTATAAGGTTCAATGGTTACTTATGATATAACCAAACCACACTATTTCATAGTTCCGAATTGGAAGCTGGAGTAAGAGTAGCAATAGTTGATTTTAACCATCCTGTCATTTTTTACTTTAGGAAGGAATTGAGTAAGGGATGATTGAATTGAATTCATGAGTTCATGAGTCTTCCATGTATTATTTCAGTNAATTGGAAGCTGGAGTAAGAGTAGCAATAGTTGATTTTAACCATCCTGTCATTTTTGACTTTAGGAAGGAATTGAGTAAGGGATGATTGAATTGAATTCATGAGTTCATGAGTTATTGAGTTCATGAGTCTTCCATGTATTATTTCAATCCTTGGGACTGAGTTCTTAAGTTAATGAGTCATGTCTTACTTCCTTCCCAAAGATTGTGATTTCCTTCCCTAGGATTATGAAAACGTATTATTAAGAATTTGTTTGCACAAGTGAAAGCCCTCCCCTTCCCCTCTCTTAACACTTTAGCTCCCTTTGATAAGGGCTGAGCGAGGGTTGTTCTTAGCTTNTATGAAAACGTATTATTAAGAATTTGTTTGCACAAGTGAAAGCCCTCCCCTTCCCCCTCTTAACACTTTAGCTCCTTTTGATAAGGGCTGAGCGAGGGTTGTTCTTAGCTTTGATTTAGTTAATGAATTTAGATTATTTATAGATAGAATGGTGACTATTCTAAACAGCCACCATATGAACAATAATGAACATATATAAGTTTGAATTCAAATTTAAACTAGTGCGAAATTTGAATTCCAAATGGCAAAAATTAAAATTTGGGTTAAGAATTTTGGACCCAATTAGTTAAACGAATATTCTCTAAAAAAAAATAAGGTTTAGTCCACACTGACACCCTCGAGCTAGGTTGGGGCAGGAGATGGCAGCATTCNATTTGGGTTAAGAATTTTGGACCCAATTAGTTAAACGAATATTCTCTAAAAAAAAAATAAGGTTTAGTCCACACTGACACCCTCGAGCTAGGTTGGGGCAGGAGATGGCAGCATGCACGCATGTTGTTGAATCGAAGCTCATATAGGTGCTCACCTGCTCACAAAAGTGTGATACCTCTTAGGGCCCAATCCATAGTACAAACTTGATATGCACTTGTAAAATTTTTACCCGATTTAAGCAATTGAATATATTACATTATTTTCCTCACAGAATAAAACACGAGCTCACAAAATTTTACTCGAAAACGATGAGTTGATCTCACTTTAATTTAGGTTCAAAATTGATCAAAAATCAAATTTTAATTACTAAAATCTGTTTTAGTCCAATTAATACTAGTGGCCCAACCACCACGACAACCATGTGACGATTTTTACAAGTATAAAAGCTTTGCAATTTATATTTTCTTTTCCTTGTCATTAATGACAATAGATTTTTCTCTCCGCTTTTTGTTATTTTTTTTCATATCCTCAATTTTTTCTTTGGCACAAACAAGAATACAATCCAAAGCTCCTATTTGTCCTCACAATAATAACATTTGTATAGCTATTTAGCATGCTGATAGAAACAATAATATTTATGTTTGGAGGAAGAAGTAGAAGTCATTAGCAGAACGTCTTCAATCCAAAGCGAAATAGAGGTTCTTGTAAGTTGCAAGAAAGAGGCAACACAATTCCTCTTTATAATTAGAACGCTAACAAAGTTAAAAGAAAGAGAGAGAAAGTGAATTAGGTCCCCATACAATTTTAGACTGAAAATGAAAGCGGCAAAAATGAAACAAAAAAAAAAAGAAGAGAGAGAGAGAGAGAGAGAGTCTTTCTACCAAAGTCCTAGCAAATTACTTTGGTTTTCCTATCCATGACAAATTTCTTCCAAGCATTAGTTATTTCCCTCTGCGTCTCGAGTGTTGTTTTCTTCACCACGGTGCCATTTTTCCCTTTCTGATAACTGGATATCATATTGACACTTAGTTTAGCAGGGAGGGTATCCAATTTATGGAGGACTTTTGTGATATCATCCACTAGGCGCTCGGCTAGGGTGCATGAGAAATCTTCCCTCACGACAACCCGAAGCACTGTCACATGTTGAGCATCCGGTGGCATGGTGTAGGCAGGCACAATCCACTGAAAACTGCGCAGCATATCTGACACATCAAACTCATTGTACTGACTGTTCTCCTTAAGAGAGAAGGCAACCACTGGAACACCATTGTCCTTGGACACAATGTTGAATCGGCCTGTCTTCTCCAATCCTCGTTTCAGCACAAGAGCGTTGTCCCGACAATTTTCCATGACATTTTGGTATCCCTAAGTGCAAAATATTTTTGCCAGATTCAGTTAATATGACAATAAGCTCCATATGCAGCTACAGACGTTAAATTGAATTTTGAGAGCATTACACTTTAATCCCTTCAACTAAGTCTCCTACATTACATCCTCTTCAAGATTACCTTCTTTATGTGTCTCCACCATCGATTATAAGTTTCACATTGCCCAATCCACTATATTATATTTATATTGCACATCCATCCATCTATGGTTATTGGTTTTACAGTACTCATATTGTAGACATTGGAAACACCTATTTAACTACAAATGTGGACATTTTTCATTCAAGACATCTGGTTTTGAGAGAACATGAAATCCATGCAAGTAATTGATGAGACATTATGAGAAATTCAATAATTGAAAGAGTGAAGCCAGATTGAGGCCNTTGTAGACATTGGAAACACCTATTTAACTACAAATGTGGACATTTTTCATTCAAGACGTCTGGTTTTGAGAGAACATGAAATCCATGCAAGTAATTGATGAGACATTATGAGAAATTCAATAATTGAAAGAGTGAAGCCAGATCGAGGCCATAATTGAAGGGGTCAAAATTTAATTTACCCTTGGAAAACTTATGCATCTTAATAGACTCTCACCTCATAACCCAAGCGAATTAGTTGATAATACTGAGCAATAACTTGGCTTGAACCTAAAAATGATAGAGAGATGACATTAGGACACTAAAACAAGTGTGTCATGATTTAAGAACACAAAATGATATGTGTTTGTAGTCACCTTTGGAGAAATTGAGGGTGAAAGTAGGTTGATCAGCTCCAAGGTAGTTGATGTGAAAAATAAGTTCCTCGGGTAAGTCTTCTTTGCTCCTCCAAATCACCCACCCAATTCCAGCATACACAAGACCATATTTATGCCCACTAACATTGATGCTCTTCACCAATGGAAGTCGAAAATCCCACTCGAGCTCTGGATAGAGAAATGGTGCAATGAATCCACCACTGGCTGCATCCACATGAATTGGGGTATCCCACCTACAAAATTGAACAGAACAAAGATAGATAAGTTATTACATATAATTGAAAAATTGAAGATTCCCAACACTAAGTTNTCTTCTTTGCTCCTCCAAATCACCCACCCAATTCCAGCATACACAAGACCATATTTATGCCCACTAACATTGATGCTCTTCACTAATGGAAGTCGAAAATCCCACTCGAGCTCTGGATAGAGAAATGGTGCAATGAATCCACCACTAGCTGCATCCACATGAATTGGGGTATCCCACCTACAGAATTGAACAGAACAAAGATAGATAAGTTATTACATATAATTGAAAAATTGAAGATTCCCAACACTAAGCTGTAAGTGATTCTTAAGATTCTAGAGTACCCAGTTTGCTTGTTCTTTTCTAGCAAAAGATCATTCAAGAGCTTGACATCTTCGAATTCTCCATTGAGAGTCGAACCCAAGATAGCAGCAACACATATGGTGTTTTCATCCACTAGTTCCACAGCTTTCACCGGGTCCATCACATAGTAGCCTTCCCTCAGCTTCACTTCCTTAAGTTCCACCTCGAAGTAATTTGCAAATTTCTCCCAACAAACCTATATTATATATACGCATAGAGAGCATTAGGAAACTTGTATTTAGTCCAACATACTTAAAGAGCCATCAATTTAACTAGAGAGAGCTGGGAATTACTAACGCATAGTATCAATTGTGCCGACATTTACTATTCATAAGATGCCAAGTAGACTAGTTACCAAATTAGATTTCCACTTATTCAAATCTGAGAGACTCTGATCCACATCCAATTTAATTATCTGTCAAATTTTAATTTTATAATTCACATTCGATTCCATTCAGAATGACAAATTTGATATAAAAATGCAATCTTCNGTCAAATTTTAATTTTATAATTCACATTCGATTCCATTCAGAATGACAAATTTGATCTAAAAATGCAATCTGCTTGAATAACTTCATAAGTTGACTTTTAGCAAATTATATCGAAATATCAACTAATTTCAACAAATAATCATTATATATCTTAAAAAAATATATCATTAATTCGAATTATAGTAAAATCAAGTATTAGTATAAATTCAAATCTGTGAAATAGAATGGCTGGGGTTTTGACTCCTCAGCCTGACCTTTGGAGCTAGTATTTGCGACACAAAAAGCCCGCCAAAAGCAGGCCAAGCATAAGTGATACACCAAACTCACAGAATGAGAGATGAAGCTATAGTGTGTTACCTGCACATTGGCTCCGGTGACAATGTTAGGCTTATCGCATGGTTTCCCCTCGGCTCTCCGCTTATTCTGCCACTTTCTCTTGAAAGCAAGGCCTGCCAGCATGATTGCCTCTGACGACCCAACAGTTCCAACCCCCACGGCAGTCTCTGACTCTCCTAGTGGAGCATTGAATAGATGGGCTATCATATTTACACAACGATTCTGCATAATCCATTGAAAAACATTTATGCATTAGAGCATCTCCAAAGAGAATGAATAAAATTTCAAAATAACTAAGGTAGTGTTTGGTAACATGGTGCTTGTGTTTTTTTGTGTTTTTGTTTTCATTTTTTGCAAAAAAAAAATAATAATAACACGTTTGGGATGTGTTTTCGTTTTTTTACTACCTCGTTTTAAAAATAAGGCCAAAATATGAAAATATAAAAAATGATGTTTTGAAAACATCAAAAAAATAAACATGCGGTGCCCCACTATTTACCATTAATGAAGTCTAATCTTTGAATCTCACTATCAACAAAATAAGGGTTTTTTTGTGCCAACTATAAAAACTTTATTTTCCTTTATTTTTTCATCTCTTTCTCTCTTTTGTCTCTCTCTCACAATTGTTACTCTCTCTCTCTTCTGAAGATGTAGAAGCCAAAGACGAAGACTAAGACCTGTGTATATACGAAAAAGCCAGTGACGTTTCCCTTTTTTTAACTTTATAATATATATAATATATATATACACAGATATGTGTATATATATGCATATAATATATATATATACATAGATCTGTGTATATATGCATATATAGACATAGATCTATATATATGATGTTATGTATACATAGATCTACATGTGTGTGTGTTTATTGGTGTGTGTGTGATGTATATATAGATCTCTGTGTGTATATGTATGTGTGTGTGTGCCTGTGTGTATCCTGTCTATATGTGTGTGTGAGCAAAGAATATCGTCTGTGAATTTTTGTGTGAACAAGAAGCTCTCCAATTTCTTTTTTGATCACAAAGAATATCTTGAGGTATTTGAGATTAAATATTAACCAAAATAATATCAATAAAATATTAATCAAAATATATAATACCAAATATATTTTTTATTTTTGTTTTCACAATTTTTTAAATATAAATGACTTCCAAACATGTTTTAGATTTTTAATTTTTATCACAAATAAAAAACTTAGTTTTTTTTTTTAAAACAAAAAACATAAAAACAAAAACGTTATCAAACGCACTCTAAAATTTAGTTATTCAAAGATAAAAACTATTCTTCAACAGAAGATGTTCAGAGTAGGTAAATTTTTTCTCCTCTTGTCCTTTTCCATCTCTCTTGTCTACTCTTTATCTTTTCTTTTATTTTTTTTTCTCTCCAACATTTCCAGCAAATTTACAAAATATGAGAAATAATATTTAAAAAAAAAAATTAAAATATAGACGATTTGTTGGAGCATATATTGAAAAAATGAATAATTACAATAAAAAAATTTATATTTTTTGATAACTAAAATACAAAACCTTGTTGAAAATACTCTTAGTCACAATTAAACAGAGTTTGGATAGGTGCAGAGTGCACCTGTTCAATCTTTTTATCTTTTTCCATTTTTCCTCTTTGAATGTAGACAACATAGAAGTCAAAGTCCACTCTATTTTCGATATTTTTTTGTGTGTTAAGACTCATTTTTCCATGATATGGTCCCTAATTTCATAACTATACCCAAGAAAAATAAACAGGACCACAAGTCAAGACCACCAAATAGAGTTGAATACAGATGCACAAATCAAATCAAATGTTGGAAACATTTTTCTATCAATCCATATTAGAAAAAGAAGCCACTAACAGTGTGAACACAAGAAGTTATAGTTTTTGAAGGGCAAACTACATTTTGACCCTTTCAATCATGATTTTTTTATTTTTTTTCACATAGCCCCTTTAAGTTACTTGTTTTTGCACCCTAAACTATAAAATTAGTTCATATTGCTTCAATGATTAACAGCTGTTAAAAATTTGATAGAAAGTTATTTTATTTTCTCTCTAAACTATGTAATTTTTCCATTTTGCAGGACATGTTGACAATTTCCATCCAAAAAAATGGTGGACATTGCATTTCAGACAATGTGTAATAATTTAAGTAGTAGAAGGAGCAATGTAAAAATTTCAGTGGTTCAAAGAGTAAAGTGAAATCAATTCTGTATTTATGAGGGTTTTAGTACCATTTATTAGTGTTAGAATATGATTCTTACCTAGATTAAAAAAAAACATAAAAAAGTTCGACAACCTCAGCTTAAAAAAAAGTCACGACCCATAGAAACGGGAAGAGCCTAGCTCAAACAATGTAAAATTNTAGATTAAAAAAAAACATAAAAAAGTTCGACAACCTTAGCTTAAAAAAAAGTCACGACCCATAGAAACCGGGAAGAGCCTAGCTTAAACTATGTAAAAATTTGAATTTATTTGTTAGTTTAATGGTTGAAATGGTCTGAAAGCAATATTATAACCGTTATTGTTGGAATTTTTTAATAGGACTATATTACTTGACATATTATTATGTCAATAAATTAAGTCGAATTTTTATATAATATTTTTGATAATCTAATCGGCAAACAACCAAAAAATGCCAATCTCCAAAATTTGGGCACAAGAGTTTCCAATCAAAATAGTGTGTAGAATAAGACCAAACAAGAGGTGGATTTGAAGACTGGTAATACTGCCATGGCCAGAAGTAATTGTTTTTTATTGGACAAAAATATTACTAATAATATTCTTTAGACCTAATTCAATGATCTAATGTACTGTGATTTAATGCANATGGCCAGAAGTAATTGTTTTTTATTGGACAAAAATATTACTAATAATATTCTTTAAACCTAATTCAATGATCTAATTTACTGTGATTTAATGTANTAGAATAAGACCAAACAAGAGGTGGATTTGAAGACTGGTAATACTGCCATGGCCAGAAGTAATTGTTTTTTATTGGACAAAAATATTACTAATAATATTCTTTAAACCTAATTCAATGATCTAATGTACTGTGATTTAATGCACTTACAATGTAACACATCTCAACCATTGAATTAATAACTTGTAACAACTCATTTTAGGGACAATTATCAATGATCCTATTGATTAAGTTATTAAATAAAGTCAGTAAATTAAGTATAAATCCAACTAACTTGCACTATTTACCATCCTGCCTAGTGAACTAATTTGTGACTTTTAAACAACTTATCTGCCAACAACCACCGGGCGATCACACACAATATGAGATGTGAACAGAGATGCAACAAGCCAGTATCGGGATCTAAATTTGACGTCCAATCAATTTACGGAACACAAATTATTGTAAAAACCGTAGCTGTGGGATAAAAAACAAGGGACGTTGCTCTCCTAGCCCCTAGGCCACAACATTGGTCCGTCCATAAAGGTGGAAGCGAAGAGCTAACCAGTTGGCCAGGGAAGAGTGTACAGGAGACGAAAGGCTTGCCTGAAGCTCAGTGGTGACAGGGTACTCATCCATGTCGACGTAGTTCTTGTTGATAGAAGCCATCATGAGCTTATCACACTCTGGCTCCATCCATGTGGTCACAAACGACGCCAAGTTCAGCCTAGGATTGCCATCAAGCATCAGCTCGTCGTTGATGATCTGAGAAGCCGCCTCCTTGGGTATAGAGCTCTCCGGCATCTTGAACCTGCACCTCATCAAACTTTTCATCATTCAATCTAGGCCATATAATTCTATAAATGATCTATAAATTCGAAACGAAATGAAATTAGAATTAATTGTATTCCTACTGAATTTGGGTGTTAAAAAGTGATCCAGTTAGATTGGTGAAATAATGGAGTCGACACAAATCTGGCTATAAATAATTACAAAAGGGTCAGGTATTTGGGTTGAACAAATTTTTCTACCACATGATACAATTTATACTCGCAATCCGACACTAACACTAGAATTCCAAGTGTAAGTTAATCACTTGTATACAATACCTATCATTGTATATGTATGTACATAATATACATATTGGATTGCGATGTAATCAAAAAGGTGAATGGTTTACCTAGGAAGTGAGGACCGAACATAGCGAGAGGCAAAGGTGGAGTGAATAGACACATCTGTTTCTGAAGTAGTTTTAGACAGAACCATGGTTGATATGATGTTGATGATGATGATGATGATGAGAGAGAGAGAGAGAATTTGGGTTGTGGTTGTTTGGAGCAGAACAGAAACACCCTTCGTGTTTTATAGGGGTATGGTAGGTAAGGGTTCCTTCCTTGCTATGCAATATTGAATTGATTCCATATTCAGCTATCTGAGAGCATATATGGAAGAAATGTCTGATCATTTCCCTTCCAGCTTTTCTAGAAGAATCGTATATATTAAATGATGGCTTGAAAATACAAAAACAGACCAAGTTATTATAATTATGTAAGTCTATTCAACTATGATTTTCAAATGGTAGACCCGTTGGGTCAACAAAGCACTTTTTCCGGTTTAGTTTTCTGAGTCATAATGTACGGGCTCGAGTTTTTTTTTTTCCTTATGTTGAATACGTAATCGGGTTATTCCATGTACCTTTTCAGCTGGGTCCATTACTATATGTTTTTGCAGCCAACCGGGATTGCCCGGGAAAAAAGACAGTGCAGGTCCTTTCAAACCGCCCAAGTTGGAACGGTCAAGTTCACTCAAACATATATACGGGTAAAATTACGCCATCAGGATTTGGTTGTATCATATTTACGCAATTAAAAAGGTTATGAAGTTCTTGCAAAAAATGAGCTGATGATTTAATAGACAATAAACTAGTCAACAATCAGATTTGGATTGAATTTCCACTGATATTATTCTAACTTGAAAACCAATTTCGATATTCAATTTGATTATCCAACGGATTTTATTTTTACAGTCTATATCTGAATACATTAAATTTTATAAATTTGATCGAATGTGAGTCAGCTAGAGTAGATTGTTAACATTACATTTTAATGTTGATTTAATTTTGATGGTGTATAGAATCGAGAAGTATGAACAATGAGAGTTGAGTGACTTCTATGCATGGCGGATGAGTTGTGTGTGTGAACAAGGTAACAACAAGCAAGAACACAAGGATATAAGTGGTTCACCAAGCTGAAGAGTTAGGCTAGAACATTATAATGGAGCCTCTTGCTAAACCTATTTTAATGACCCGGAGAAGAAGACAATTACACTATTGAGAATACAATTGCACATACCCTTGGCAAGGCAAGAGTCTGCCTATTTATCTACTAGGACAGTGTGGTTCTCAAGTAATGACGGTGTGGTACCCTAATTTGTAAGAATATTTGAGGGAATATTTGCCATTAGAAGTTCTCTTATCTAGGTATGACGTGACATTCTAGAAGCTATGAGGTGGTAGTGACTTCTTGCCCAAGGTAGGGTTTAGTAGTGTAATTCCTCTTTTGTCCTTTTTATTGGCGTTTGCTGAGCTTTTTCAATATTTGTCGAACTGCTTTGGTGGCTGTCAAGCTGACTCATGTCTTGGCTGACCTGGATTGTGACAGGCCAGGTCAGCTAGGTCTTGATCAAGTTAGCCAATCCATCTAGTGTGTCATTAACTCATTTGCTCTTCATATTTCCACTTGGTATCATCAGTTGCCCCCCAGCCTCGAGCGGAGACTATCTTGAGTTGTCCGTTGGTTGGGTTTGAGTTACCTTGAGTATTTGGTGTACTAAGTTATTATGGCATGTTCTTTGTGCTTATCCAATCTGGCTCATAGGATTGAGCATAATCGATGAGATATGATTGTAGGCATGGTGTGTGAGACCCGCATATGCATATGCATATCATTTTATAAAATATTGTGGGTTAAAGTATAATTTGTTAATATTTNTCGATGAGATATGATTGTAGGCATGGTGTGTGAGACCCGCATATGCATATGCATATGCATATCATTTTATAAAATATTGTGGGTTAAAGTATAATTTGTTAATATATGCATGGGTTAACATTTTGATAGTTAAACTCGGAGTAATTAAGTATATTTTTTATCAAAGAATTTTATTGTTGAATTACAAGATAGTAGAGCGCTTAGATAAGATTTTAAAATTGTTAGAACAATTTGTGTGTTAAATGTAAGAAAACAAGAAACAAATGGGGACTTTAGTGTGAATAGTGGAAAAAGTGATGAGTCAATAGGACACTCGACTTCGTGGGGTTTCACCAGCCTTTGTGGTCAGTGGGTATTTAAGAACCCTTTTGGCATAAATTGGTTTTTTGAACAGGAGAATTGGGGGTGTTGGTTGGTTTTGAAACAACCTATAAACCTCTTGTTTTCTTGAGATGACACAAGTTTATTTTCTTTCATTGCATCTATAGTGTTAGTTGAACTCAAGCTTTTGGGTTGTGGGTGTTGTGTTGGGAAACAAAGAACCCTAGGTTCTTCAAGTTGGGAAGGTGCAGTGGAGTTTGAAGGAATCTGGCCGCAACAAAGGTAAATGAATTCTTAAAAATTTATGTGTTTTTTAACTTTTAGATCAATCCTAGTAGGGTGGATAATGGTTGGGTGGTGTTAGAATTGAGTTTTAATGGTAAAAAAGAGAGTTTGAACTATATTTTATACCTCGGGTCAGAGTTGAACCGGTTGAATAGCATCNGATAATGGTTGGGTGGTGTTAGAATTGAGTTTTAATGGTAAAAAAGAGAGTTTGAACTATATTTTATACCTCGGCTCAGAGTTGAACCGGTTGAATAGCATCTGATGGTGTATTTCAACGTGATGTAAATTTGTGATGACGAGTAAATGAAAGAAACAATATTGGAATTGTTGGGATTTGAGCTACTAGACTCGAGTGAATGATACTGAGAATTGTCGAGGAGTTGGGGAATTAACACAATAGGAATATAGTGGTCCACCAGCTCGGGAGCTCTGNAAATGAAAGAAACAATATTGGAATTGTTGGGATCTGAGCTACTAGACTCGAGTGAATGATACTGAGAATTGTCGAGGAGTTAGGGAATTAACACAATAGGAATATAGTGGTCCACCAGCTCGGGAGCTCTGCTAATTCACTCTTTAATGGAGACTCTTGCTCCTTGTCTTTCAATAATGATGATTGCAAGAGTACAAAGTCTTTCAATAATGATGATTGCAAGAGTACAATGGCTAGTTTTTGCCTCTAGGGTTCCTCTCGTTCCTTGGGGGCGTTACATAGTATTTATAGGGTTGTTCCCTATTCAGTGGGATCTTAGCCAAGATTTTTGCCCTTATTTTGTGGGGTTCTCCTTGATTATATGAGAAGATCTTGGTTGGTTGAGATTAGGTGTCTTGATTATTGTTTCCTAACGCTTTTAGGAACCTCTAGTGATCTTCTAGTTGTTGCCTTGGTTGTTATTGCCCTTGCTTATCTCGAAGGGACCTCCAGCTCTTACTATTCCGAGTTCTGTTCATCTAGTCTGACCTCCTGGGCTGAGCTGACCTTCTGAGCTGGCATTTGGGATTTATCTTGAGGTATCATCAGTTGCCCCCAGCCCTTGGCCCAAGCGAGCTTGGGCATGGGCTGAGCTGCTTTTACCTTAGGCCAGACCTGCGCCTAGCTGACCTTAGCCTGCATGTGAGATGCACGTGATANCCTGGGCTGAGCTGACCTTCTGAGCTGGCATTTGGGATTTATCTTGAGGTATCATCAGTTGCCCCCAGCCCTTGGCCCAAGCGAGCTTGGGCATGGGCTGAGCTACTTTTACCTTAGGCCAGACCTGCGCCTAGCTGACCTTAGCCTGCATGTGAGATGCACGTGATAGGGGCTTTTTGATGGTAGCAGCAATCATGGCTCTCTTGGTTCCCGCGCACACCTCATCCCACGTCTTTCAAGCCTTAAATGCTCGAAACGACTAAAAGAAAATGTACAAAACCACCATTCATCTTCTACGCTGTTCACTTTCGTCTCCGGCTCTTTTGCTCTATGATTTTTGGGCTTTCCTCCATGNTGGTTCCCGCGCACACCTCATCCCACGTCTTTCAAGCCTTAAATGCTCGAAACGACTAAAAGAAAATGTACAAAACCACCATTCATCTTCTACGCTGTTCACTTTCGTCTCTGGCTCTTGTTCTCTATGATTTATGGGCTTTCCTCCATGCGATTCCCTTATTCTCTACTCTAGACTGTGCTTTCTGGGTTCAACTCGAAGTTCTGCTTTGTTCCTCTCCTCCAATTTTGTTCTTTGGCTGCTATTTTTTGCTCTCTTCCCTGTCTAGGTACGCTTCCTTCTGCCCCTTTCTCTTTCTCTTGCCTTTCCTCACTCTGGATCCCTTAACCTCGAGGTGGCCATTATTTTTCTGAGTTTTTTGNGAAGTCCTGCTTTGTTCCTCTCCTCCAATTTTGTTCTTTGGCTGCTATTTTTTGCTCTCTTCCCTGTCTAGGTACGCTTCCTTCTGCCCCTTTCTCTTTCTCTTGCCTTTCCTCACTCTGGATCCCTTGACCTCGAGGTGGCCATTGTTTTTCTGAGNATTTTGTTCTTTGGCTGCTATTTTTTGCTCTCTTCCCTGTCTAGGTACGCTTCCTTCTGCCCCTTTCTCTTTCTCTTGCCTTTCCTCACTCTGGATCCCTTAACCTCGAGGTGGCCATTATTTTTCTGAGTTTTTTGATTCTTTTTCTTTTGGAATCGCAATCGTTGCCTATCTCCTCTTCCCCGCTTTGTGGATTGGAACTCCACTGTGCGAATTCTTATTGTCGGGAGGTACAGTGCTGACCCTAGGATTATCAGGGGGTGTTTAGTTAGTATTTCTCCTTTTTATAATTCTTTCGACTTGCCTTTCTCTTTGCCAGTCATGTCTGCCTCCTTTGGAGCAACTCCTTCCTCTGTTTTCCTCCTAGGTGATANTCTTTCGACTTGCCTTTCTCTTTGCCAGTCATGTCTGCCTCCTTTGGAGCAACTCCCTCCTCTGTTTTCCTCCTAGGTGATAGGTCTGTTGAGAGAGATTCTAATTTAGGGGATATAGGTGATGAGATTGACAACTTCCGCGGTGTTGAGGCTGTCAATACCGAGGTGAACTCCAAGGAACCCCCCTCATTTTCCTCTCGTGTACCCTCTAGTGCTAACAAGGGTAAGGGCAAGGTGAGTGGTGTGAAAGTCATTGGTTCAGGCGTAGGGGCTGCCTTTAGGAACGCNGTCTGCTGAGAGAGATTCTAATTTAGGGGATGTAGGTGATGAGATTGACAACTTCCGCGGTGTTGAGGCTGTCAATACCGAGGTGAACTCCAAGGAACTCCCCTCATTTTCCTCTCGTGTACCCTCTAGTGCTAACAAGGGTAAGGGCAAGGTGAGTGGTGTGGGAGTCATTGGTTCAGGTGTAGGGGCTGCCTTTAGGAACACTGAACTTGTAGGTTCTAGTGGACTTACCCCTATTGACCTAAAGGTTTTCAGTGCTTGCTTTCGTTTCCCCCTAGGGGTTCAGCCCTAGAGTCCTGATGAGTACACCACATATGTTTACCATGTCTATAAGAAGGTTTGTTTCTTCCTGGCAGCTTTTGATAACGGACTTCGCTTCCCCCTTCATCCTTTTATCAAAGCTGTCCTTCAGCATTTCAATGTCTGTCCTGCCCAGCTCTCCCCCAATTTCTGGGGTGTTCTTGTGGGTTTACTAGTCTTCTTTAAGGACCATAAGCTTGGGGTCTCTACTATTTCTTTACTTATGGAGTTGTTCAATGTCAAGTAGACCTCCTCCGACGGCTTTCTGTATATTTTCAAGAGGACTAAGGCCAAACATGTCATCTTTGACCTCCCAAGCTCCCATAAGGGCTGGAAGAAACAATTTTTCTTTATAGGCGGTACACAGTGGGAGTTCAATTCAGAGGATAAAAATGATACCCTCCCCATCCCTATAGAGTGGTCTGCCCCCGATAATTTGGGTATGTTTCTGCCTAGACCGTATTTACTCCAAGTTTGGCTGCTTTGTTAATTTACTTCTTGTTTTCCTTGGTTTTTTAGGTATTCGACCTGAGCTCAGCGCTAAAGAGGAGCGAGTATTGCGAAAATTGGAAAAGTACAAATCAGAGAAATATTCTGAGCTCATCCAACCTTGGGCTCTCGTAAAACACGGGTTCTGCCTTCCTGAGGTGAGGGTTGAAGCTCCCCTTCCACTTTTCGTTGCTGGTCCCATCCCACTTTTCGCTGAAGATATATCAGGTAACACTTTTTCTTTGTACCCTCTCTCCTCTTTTCTCAGTCCAAGGGTGAGACTTAACTATTCTTAAGTCCCGCAGGTTCATCATCAATGGAGCCCACTGCTGCTGAACTCAGGGCTAAACTTTTCCAAATGAAGAATATCAAGGGCAGCAGCAAGAGCAGCGCCAAATGCAAGTCAGGACCCAGCTCTATCGATGGCTCCACTCCTGCCAAGGTGCCAAGGACAGGCATGTCACTCACTCCCTCTGCTCCAACTATCCTAGACTTCTCTTCCCAAGGCACTTTTTCTGTTACTCCAAGCGCTGCTGCGTCAGGACAGGCAACCCCATCTATTTCTGAGGTCGAGAGAGTTGTGGAGACGACCTCCCAGATCTTGGCCTCTCTTAATCCGCCTACTGCACCCGTCAATCGTTCCCTTCCTGAGGGTTCCAAGGCTATAAAGGAGGAGCTCCTCAAGGTAGGCAAAGACGAGTGCTCCTTTCTTGATAACCCCGACCTTGCTGTAGGGGCCTTATCCTCTATTCTTCCCAATGCTGATATAAAAAAGACCTTTTCACTGTCTCTTGAGGATTCAATAAGCTATGTTCTTCACGGATTAACTGCAGTAAGTTCTAGCTCACATTTATGACCTCCTCTTTCTTTTTGAACCTTCCTAACTTTTGTTTGTTTTTCTCTTGCCCCTAGTCTGTTATCTATGCTAAGAGCTTGATGAACAGGGTCCTGTCTGCGGAGAATTCTGTCAAAATGGTGAGGGCTTATGAAGTTAAGGTTGCCGAGTTGGCTTTTGAAAATGATGATCTACGAACTCAACTACAGGAGCTTCAGGACAAAGTGGGAAAGCAGGCTTCCACCATTGAGGGCTTAGAAGTCGCGAAGGCCAAAGCTAAGGAGGGGGAGAGAAAGGCTACGGAAGCCTGGGCTAAGGCTAGCCAAGAGGCTTCTGCTACTCAGAGCTCTTTTGCAAGTTTTACCAGAGATTTTGTAGCCCTATTTGATGCTAATGGTGCCCTTTGCAGCGTGTTTGAAAAGTTGAATGCTGCAATATATGCAAAGGATAAAGACATTGCCAAGCTGCGGGATGATGTTGCAACCAAATGAGTCTCTGGGTGGCTTGCTTTCCAAGGAAAAGCTGAAGAGGCCTACCCTGGCCTAAATTTTGACTTTGATGTTCCCAATGATGAGGACACGGAGGTGGCTGAAGCAGAAGGTGAAGGTGAGCCCCCGACCTTTTTAGACGTCCCTGCTGCCGAGCTCCCCTCCTTTGCTGGCCTTGCCACTGAGGCTTCAGTTCTCCCACCTTCTGCAGAGGCCCCACATTCAGAAGCTCCCCTCGTTGGATCTTCCCCAAACTTTGTTGATTTGCCCATCACTTTTGGTAAGCTTCCAGCTTTTGAGCTTGCTTCTCCCTCAGCTCCGACAACTAACCAACAGAGCTCTGGCCTTATTCCCCCGTTAGAAACTTAGGATGCAGAGCAAGTTTTTTTTTGTGTAGCTTTGTGCTAATTATCTCGAAATTGTAACATTTTGAAAACAGAATTTGAAACAAAAATGTCAGAATTGTAACATTTTGTGTTTAATTTACAGCTTATGGCTCTTCTTTCCCTTTGTTTTCCAACTTGTTGCTTTATTTTATCATTTATCGAATATGATATTCCTCAACTCTTCCCCCTTTGCTTCAAGGGTTCATTCAGATCTCCTTCAAGTAAAAAGGTTAGGAATAACTACTGATGTGCCTAGTTGAGCTTGTAGCTCCTCACCTTGCTTCTGTCCGAGCTCCAGCAACTGACCACCAGAGCTCTGACCTTACTTCACCCTCAAAGATTTAGGATACGAAGCCAATTTTTTAAACTTATCAACTTATGGTTGTGACAATTTTAAACCAGACTGCAAGTATGTAACTTCTACTGCGTGGTGCAATCCTCTCAACCCTTTCCCTTTCTCAGCAAATGGATAGGAGATTTGCATGACCATTTTTGCACACACAATAGGGGTCTAGTTTTTAGCTATTTGAAATATAAGACTAGGAGTACCTGAAGTCTTACCCTTAAGGAGCTCTTATTTGCTGACCTGCATAGCTGACCTTGATAGACAAATAGGATCCTGGGTCAAACTGTTGCCTTGGTGTGGCAGATCTAAAGGCCAGGATTTACCATGTTGGAAAGAAGTAGACTTTTCCCCCTTGTCCCATGGTGAGGGTTCATCCTTTCCATTCGCAGTAGACTGGCTGGGTGCTGACTTGTTGCTAGGGCTAAATAACCACCAACCTGGTTTGAGGGGTCCCTTTGGCAAGCCTTAGGGGATATGTGCACGTGTAGCCATTGGTCAGGTTCTCTTCCCTGTTTTTTGAGTTCAACCGTTCTGATTAAGCGAGGTGGAGAGCATACTATCATACTCTGTCCTCTTATGCCGATGTTTCGAGCTTCGGGGCTGTCAGGTATCATTGGCAAGGTGACAACCTAGAAGAGCATGCCTAGATGCAGTTGCTTGTGTGCATTGAATTCCTCACCTCAGACTCGCTGAACTCCTGAATTACAAGGGTCTGTTTTGACCTTTCTTTAATGTTCTGGACCCCTCTTTGGAGGTCTGCTTGTTTTATCCCAGGGTGTTGTTGATGTTTGCTTTCAATGCATATCCCTCCTACCAAAAATGTTCCTGCTTCCTTAATTTGGAAACCTAGAGACCCACCGACTTAAGGTTTTGTGTAATTAACAACTTCATAAAAATCTGGGGTCTTCAAAGGATTTCTATAAGTAATACCTATCACTCCCCTCCAGGTATCCCTTCGTTATTCTTGAGGGCTTAACGCCTTCTAATTTCTTCTCTTCTCTTTTTTGCTTTAATCCATTATGTCTGCCCCTTTTTCTGCTCTGTTTCAAGAGCGAACCTCCTTTGGGGTTGAGTGGATGTGGCATACTCGCTACTTCATTCCCTTAATGGTGACGTCCTCTGATTTAGAGAGGATAAGGAAGAAATTCTTTCTTGATTTGGAGTTACCTCTACGTGCTTCAAGCTTCGATGAACCCTATAAGTACCTTCCTCCTTGGAAAACATGCTTCTTTGAAGCAGCTTTGGAGTTAGGTCTACGCTTTCCCATTCAACCTTCTATTGGATTTATTTTGGCCTATATCGGCTTGTGTCCCTTTCGTCTTTCACCCATTGGATTGGCTGTCATGACCAGTTTCTTCCTCTTCTGGCATCTGTGGGGTAATGACGAGTGTCCTACAGTTGTAGAATTTCTTTACTATTTTTGACATTGAGGAGGATGAAGTTCCATGCTTCGTCCATTTTCGGTGGAGAGACTTCAAGCTACGTCGCTTAGTGTTTGATCTCCCCTCTTCTCCTTTGGGATGGGCCTAACGCTTTTTCTTTGCTTCAAGTGACTCGTGGAGGTCTTCCGAGGTGGGCACTAGGGAGTGTAGAGTCCCTCGGTCTTGAAAGAGCTATTCTTACCCAAGTGAGAGTGACGAGGGTCCTTCTCTTGAGATCAAATTTTTATGATGCTATTTGCTTATCTTAGTTTTTTTTTGTGTACTGGTGTTCCTGACCTGAACTTGCATGAATTGATGAGGATAAAACTAATGACCCAAGCTGAGTCCATGTCCTTTTCTGAGCTCATGACATTAGACAATCTATACTTGTTTAGTGCTGCTGCGGCTGAGCGAGACTTTTCTTTTTTTCCTAAACCCGACTCTTTTTCTTCAGAATCTGATAAAAGCGAAGACACTAGAGCTCATTCGAAGAGGCGCAAGAGGGATGGTTCTTCCTCCCTTACCTCAGACTCTGGCCTGGGGGAAGTTCTGTTCTCTGCTATTGGGCAAAAACTAATGGATCTTCTGTCATCAGCTGAGAAGGAAAGGGATGAGCTGAAAGAGAAGAACCTTCGTCTGAAGGAGAGGATAACTGAGTTGGAGAGACGACTAGGAATTTTGCTTTGATTGATTCCTTGTAACTGCTGATGTTCTGAAAACCTCAATTTTCTCATATTTGCTGTACATCGTGAACGATTTGTGATTTGAAGACGTCTTTTGTTTTGTAATCTCTGATGTTTCTAAGTTCCGTGACTCTTTTGATGAATTCATCGCGAACCCTAAGGTTCTTACCATGAACAAATGAGTTCATCGTGAGCTCTAAAGCTCTTTTTATGAACTAATGAGTTCTTCGTGAGCTCTAAGGCTCTTCTTACGAACTAATGAGTTCATCGTGAGCTCTAAGGCTTTTTTTATGAACTAATGAGTTCATCGTGAGCTCTAATACTATTTTTATGAACTGATGAGTTCATCGTGAGCTCTAAGGCTCATTTTATGAACTAATGAGTTCATCGTGAGCTTTAAGGCTCTTTTTATGAACTAATGAGTTCATACTAAGCTCCATAACTCTTTTTATGAACTAATGAGTTTATACTGAGCTCCAGGACTCCTTTTATGAACTGATGAGTTCATCGTGAGTTCTAAGGCTCTTTTTATGAACTAGTGAGTTCATATTGAGCTCCAGGGCTCTTTTTATGAACTAGTGAGTTCATCGTGAACTCTAAGGCTCTTTTTATGAACTGATGAGTTCATCGTGAGCTCTAAGGCTCTTTTTATGAACTAGTGAGTTCATATTGAGCTCCAGGGCTCTTTTTATGAACTAGTGAGTTCATCGTGAACTCTAAAGCTCTTTTTATGAACTGATGAGTTCATCGTGAGCTCTAAGGCTCTTTTTATGAACTAGTGAGTTCATCGTGAGCTCTAAGGCTCTTTTTAATGAACTAATGAGTTCATACTAAACTTCATGGCTCTTTTTATGAACTAATGAGTTCATACTGAACTCCAAGGTTCTTTTTATGAACTGATGAATTTATCGTGAGCTCTAGGGCTCTTTTTTTTTTTGCGTGCTCATAAGGATAGATGAATCACAGACTTGCTATATATTTTTTTTTAAACAATGGTTTATAAAACAAGACAAACTTACTAAAAAAAATTTCTAAGATCCTCTGCATTCCATGAATGGGGCAAGACTTTCCCTTCTTCCATTTGTAACTCATAATTTCCCGATCTAATCACTCAAGAAACTATGTATGGACCTTCCTATTTAGGCCCCATTTTTCCATGAGTGGGATCCTTTCTTGCCAGCAGAAGCTTCCTTAGCACCAGATCTCCAACCTTGAAACTCCTATTCTTGACCTTCTTGTCGTAGTACCTAGCTGCCTTCCTTTGGTAGCTCTTTATGTTGTTCAGTGCTGCCTCCCTCTTTTCTTCCAACAGATCCAAACTTAGCAGAATGGAATTATCATTTTTTTTCTCGTTTGCTAATTCTGTTCTAAGTGAAGGGAGCCCAACTTCCACAGGCACCACTGCCTCAGAATCGAAAGGCAAAGCAAATGGAGTCTCTTGTGTTACCGACCCAGTAGTTGTCCTATAAGCCCATAGTACTTCTAGGAGGTGCTCCACCCATTTACCCTTCAGATTGTCCAGCTTGATCTTCAGGGTTCACTTTATAGTCCTGATCGTGACTTCTGCTTGTCCATTAGACTGAGGATGAGCTGGGGCAGAAAAGTAATTCTTTATTCCGAGCTCGACATAGAAGTTTTTGAACTTCGGATTGTCGAACTGCTTCCCATTATCTAACACAATTGCTCTGAGATCCCAAATCGGCAGATTATGGATTTTCAGGTGAAATTCTGAACCTTTTGTTTTGTACTGGCCGCTAAGGGCTCTACCTCTGCCCACTTGGTAAAGTAATCCACCCCTACAATGGCGAACTTGCATTGTCTCACACTAGTGGGAAGAGGCCCTAGTATATCTAGACCCCACTATTGGAACGACCAAGGGCTTATCACTAAGGTCAGGAACTCTAGTGGACAGTGAGGGATGTTGGCATGCATCTGGCAAGCCTTACATTTTCTAACCAGGTCTATTGAATCCTTAAGCAAAGTGGGCCAGTAATACCCCTGCCTTAATGTCTTTCCTACCAAAGCCCGAGCTTCGATGTGATTGCCACTGATTCCTTCATGAATTTCCCTGAGTATATAATTAGCGTCCTCGTTCCCCACACATTTGAGGAGTGGCGCTAAAAAATCTCGTCTGTACAAGTTTTCCTGCAAAATGGAAAATCTAGCTGACCTAGTTCTTACCTTTGCTGCTTCCTTGTTGTCTTCCGGTAAGGTCCCGTTCTGGAGATACTGCACGATGGGGTCCATCCAGCTTGATGGACTCTGCATAGGAAAAATTTCTTCATTCTCAATTCACACAGATGGTTTCGCTAGATGCTCCACGGGGATCAACCTGTCCAGATTTTCTTGAGAAGCTGTTGCCAACTCTGTCAAAATGTTTGCTCTCGAATTTTCAGTTCTAGGGACATGTCTGATCTGTACTTGCACAAATTTCTTGATCAATTCTTGCACCTTCCTAAGATAAAGGACCATCTTCTCACCCTTTGCCTCATAAAGCACCCTTTATCTGTTTCACCACAAGTTCTAAGTCACTGCAGATCTCTAGTTGCTCAGCTTCCATTGAATGAGCTAAGCTGAGCCCTACTATGACTGCCTCATACTCGGCTTCATTGTTTGAAGCTTTGAATCCAAATCTCAGTGCGTATTCAACATCTATCTCATCGGGGGAGGTCAGAATCAAACCAGCTCCACTGCCCTGAGCATTAGCAGCTCCATCTACTGAAAGTTTCCACGTGGGGAGGTCAGGTACTAACTGCCATGTCTCTGCAGGTATCCTAGTTGTGAATTCTGCAATGAAATCTGTCAATATCTGCCCTTTAACGACTGTCCTTGGCTTGTATCTGATGTCAAACTCGCTAAGTTCAACGACCCATTTAACTAGTCTCCCCGATGATTCTGGCTTGTGCAGCCCTTGCTTCATAGGTTGATCTATTGGGACTTCGATAGTATGAGCTTAGAAGTAGGGTCTTAGTCTCCTGACAGTTGTCACTACGGCTAAAATGAGTTTTTCTATTTTAGGATACCTTTTTTTTGCCCCCCTCAGAGCTCAGCTACAATAGTAAACTGGTTGCTGAGCTCTGTCCTTCTCCCTTACTAGCGTTGCGTTGGTTGAGAACTCTGAGACAGCCAGGTAAAGGGCAAGTACTTCTCCTTCTAATGGACTTACCAAGACAAGTGGGGAGCTCAAGTATTCTTTCAATGCTTTGAAAGCTTCTTCACACCGAGCATCCCATTGAAAAGCTTTCTTTAAGACTCGAAAGAAGAGTTGACATTTGTCGCTTGATTTGGAAACGAAACGACTCAGGGCAGCTATTCTCCCAGTTAAACACTGTATTTCCCTCGTGTTGGAGGGAGGCTGCATATCCAACACTGTTTTTACCTTCTCTGGGTTAGCCTCTATCCCTCTACTATTAACTATGAATCTCAAAAATTTTCCTGCTGACACCCCAAAGGCACACTTAGCAGGGTTGAGCTTCATCTTGTATTCTCTCAGGACCTGAAACGACTCTGCTAGGTGCCCAATGTGGAGCTCTGCCTTCAGTGACTTGACCAGCATGTCGTCAATATAGAACTCCATGGAGGTCCCAATCTGTTTTTGAAACATCTTATTCACCAGGCGCTGGAAAGTGGCTCCTGCATTTTTTAACCCGAAAGGCATCACTTGATAGCAGTACGTCCCTTGCTCGATTATGAATGAGATTTTCTCTTAGTCACTGGGATCCATCCCGATCTGATTGTACCCCGAGAAGGCATCCATGAAGCTGAGGAGCTCATGTCCCACAGTGGTATCTACAATCAAATCTATCCGGGGTAAAGGAAAACTATCTTTCGGGCAAGCACGGTTGAGGTCTGTAAAG